>VZSZ01004624.1:148191-160011 GCA_013398815.1 Ibidorhyncha struthersii
CATCGTGCCAGTGAGGAGATGGCGGCGGTGCCGCTGGAGGAGGCCGAGCACCAGTGGCTGGTGATGGCGGCCGGCGGGCAGTGGACCCAGCAGCTCCACGGGCTGCTGCTGGGCGACGCCAGCTTGGCGGCCCGGAGGGACTTCATCTCGGGCTTCACGGCCCTGCACTGGGCCGCCAAGAGCGGCAACTGCGACATGGTGACAAATGTCATCAGAGCGGCCGAGAAGGGGGGGACCCATGTCAACGTGGATGCCAGGTCGCACAGCGGCTACACGGCGCTCCATGTGGCCGCCATACACGGCCAGGAGAAGATCATCACCATGCTGGTCTACAGCTACCACGCCAAGACCGACCTGAGGGACTACAGCGGGAAGAAGCCGCACCAGTACTTAAGGGAAGGGACGTCCTCTGCAGTCAGGCGCTTGCTGGGGGACCCCAGCCTTCCCCACAACGCGGAGCCCTCTGTGCCCATCAAGAAGAGCACTAAGCTGGCGGCTTCAATCTTGAGCTCTACTAGCACTTTTCTGGGGGTCATATCCGACGACATGGCTTTCTACGATCTCACCAAAGGTTTAAGGAAGCCCTCGTCCTTAAACAAGCTCCTGGCTGCCACTACGGGCCCGAGGAGGAAGCCAAAGACTAGAGGGGGCTTCCCTTCATATTCTTCCCTCTCTGAGGTAACGGAGGAGGAGGAAGAGGAGGTCGTTGTGAAACGCAGACCTGTTTCTGAGTTGTTCTTTGGCCACTAGACTCTGCCTTCTTGGGATCAAAAATTGTTTAATAACGTGACTGGGGTCTCGATTTTTCTCTCGCAGAAGCAGCTCGGATTTCTTCTCTCCGTGTCTGTCTTTTTGGATGTTCAACTAAATCAGTGATAGAGTCTGGCTCCAAAGGCCACTGGATGAAACCCAGCTCACACAGACCTGTGGAAAGGGAGCTGCCCAGGGTGTGTTATAAATGCTGTATGTACCATCATGCTGATGTGTTGGTGGAGACCACAGACTTTATACTTGATGGTTGAAAAACCCAGTCAGCCTCTGTGCATGGACAGGTTCAAATGCTTAAGGTACAGCCGTCCTGATCTGTGTTCCTTGGCTGGAGAGTAAAAGTAAAGTAAAGAATTGCATATTCTACACTGTGAACAGCAAGCTGGTAGCTGGCTATTTTAACATGGCTTGTTATATAGCAGGCTTAAATTATTAGAGGAAAGATGCATAGTTTTCTATGATGTTTCTGATTATTTTGGTAAGAGGAGGAATATTTCTATTTAAAAAAATTGTGTACTTTTTCAAAACAAAGTTTCTTGCTATCAGAAATACTAACATAACAATCTCAGTTGTTGCCTAAAGCATTTTATTAGATGAACGGGTTTAAAAAAATAAAAACCCAGCCCTCAGCACTCAAGTCACCGTGACCTGTCTACCTCAGTTTGAAAGCTAGGTTAGCATTTTAAATTTTTTTCTCTTCCTGAAAGACTTTTTGTCAAGGTGGTACTAACCACATGTCTTGATGATACTGTGAACATTTAAACTTGACTATAGTTCAATCACTTAATCTGAATAAAAACCTTGTTGATACTTGATAGTGAAAACGGAACTGAAAAACTGGGAATGGGATCCTGCAGTTTCTGAGTAGCCAACTGGAAACAAAGTTAGGCTTGTATGTCTGATTCTTTTTGTTTAAAACTTGGCCTTTGATTTTTGACCTATTTACAATAAATATTTATAAAAAATTGGGCTTTCTGTTATGTTAGGTGTTTCATGATAGAATGTCTGCATGACCTCTTAAAGCAATGTTTATCTCAACAGCATGAATTATTGACCTAAAACTAACTCTTCTTCTTTTATATTATAAACATAATTGTTCTATATATAGAACTACACGTAGCTCCAAAAAGCATGCTAAGTGCAGGTTAAGTAAAGCATTTGCAGCGAGATTATTATTTTTTTAATTACTGTTTGGTTAAAGTTAATGTGAAGAGGCAGAGCTAAGAACAGAAACTGTCCGACTCCTGGGGCCAGTCTGCTAAACGATCACGTTTTCTCTAAAAATGTAACTAAAACACCTGTATAATTCAGAGGTGACGAAGGTGATGGCAATACTGCCCTTGCTGTGCTTTTCAGCCCCATCAGGTGTTTTGGTTTCCATACTGAAACACTTGTTTGCATGCTTTGCCTTTCTTTCCAAGTCAGTGACTTCAGGAATGTTTTTTTTCAACCTTGAATTAAGCCTAGTACTCCTAATTGCCTGTAATTGACTTCTCCCAAACACCCGGCTAGGAATGCTGGAGGGGGAGGCACTGCCCTCTTTTACTTCAAACGTTCTCCCTGGAGTTGGTGACATTGATTGTGAGAGTCATCAGCGATTGCAGAGAGGTCTGATCCACCTGCTCTCAGAAGAGAGTGGATTATTCTGCACCAGGCTGCTTCCGTATTGAACTAATTAAGTTGTTAAGCAAACGTTAATGATCAAACACCTCATGACTTCTATATCTGGAGTAGGGTTTAAAAAAAAAAAAAAATCCTATTTGCTCCCTAGCTGTTGGTGTGACCATTGACCAGTGTGGTCCTTTGAGAGCCTGATTTGTGCTGCACTGTGTCAGCTTGCAGAGTTCCAGGAAGAAAACATCTGTTGCTCTGTTTTAAAAAGTCTTTCCAAGTTTATTGACATTAAACACTTTTTTTCTGTATTTTCTGAAACCAGAGAAGCATGCGTGTGCATTTATGTTACATCTGAGGTACTGGCAGGACTGACATTGCCTGGTAAAAGCGTTCTGTTTCTGTGAGAGTTGGAAATACTCTCTGGTTTGACTTGGCCTTATTGGGAAGATTGTTCCTAAGTTATGGATATATGCTTGATACCTGTTCAAATCACATAGCTGAATTTTTAGTGGTAATTCTGAGTAAAACCTACTTGAGTTGGAGGCAAGGTTCCAGGAAGGAGTGTTTTCTGTTTAAAAAAAAACCAACCGACCAACCTGTAAAGCGTGGTTATGACTGCACCGTAAGGAAAGCAGGGAGAAGGTCTCATTGCTCCTGTATTGTTGCGTCAAAGGAAAAGCAAGAAATCACAGCTGAGATAAGACTTCATTGCAAAAATGTGTCATCAAGGAGAAATTCTGCGCAACTCCTTCCTCAGAGGCATCACAGCGATGAGCTAAAAAATGCTCAGCAACAACAACAGAGCCCTTGTCCTTACGGCGTTGCCCGGGGAGGTGCTGGGAGGCTTTGGGAGGTGCTGGGAGGCTTTGTAGGGCGGTTGCAACACAAAGCTGGGGAGCTCGCAAGGTCGGGTGCTGTGGGTGGGGTGGGACAGGCTCTGCCAACAAGTCTTTGCTGTGACTCAGCTCATTCCTCCTCCTTGCTGAGCAGATTAAGGAAAAGATAGTATTTAGGCAGGCTGTGATTAGTATACCCAGTGCCATATGACTTCAGGTGCAAATAAATACTGAGACGTATTAAGAATGCACTGCTGTGATCTTACAAAAATATGTATCGCCTTTAGTTTGAAGTAAAACCAGTCCGTCGGCCTTTCTGGGTTTTGCTTTCGTATGTTGCCATTTACACTGTGGAAGGGACACTGTAGGACGATCATGGGAGTGTTTTCCTGGGAAAGACTAAGGCTGGGACTGTTCTATGAATCCTTCAGCGTCATAGATTCTCCTTAATTTCACTCTTTGACTTAATCTCAGCCAAATCTGGCTGAACGCAGGAGGATTTTCACATGAATGAGTGACAGCTGTGAAGTTGAGCCAGGATGCTTTTACAAGTGATAGAGCTGCGAGGAGGACTGTGGCTTGTCATGCTGCTGGCCTGGGGCAGAGGCTGTGTGCCACGGGCTGGGCAAGCAGCCTTTTGAACCTCTGGCCCAGCCTGGAGCCGGGAGCTGCCTTCCGCACCATCAAAGCTGATTGCAGGAGAGGATAAAACCAAAAAACCCTAGGCCCCTGGGCTCCACTCCTGCCTCGTGGAGATGGCTTATATGGTGGGGGAAGGCTGGCAGCAGGGTAGGGCTGGAGGTGGAAGGTGCAGGTGAGGCGCAGGACCAGGATTCAGTAGCTCAGGGCTGCATTTTGCCTTGGTTACTAGCCTGCCTACTTGCCATGTCTCAGTTTTCCTGCTATAAAATGGAGATAATCACCTTGGTCACCTTTAAAGCACGCAGTACTGATAATCCAAATAGAAATCAAGATAATTTTTTAGACCTGTAGGCAGCAGGAGCAGCGTCATCCGCAACCAACTGAATGCTGCGCGTTCAGTGGAGCGCCTACACAAATAAAAGTGGCTCAGATTTTAGTTCAGCAGCAGCAGGGATCAGCAAAGCTAATGTTTGTCTGACCCTGGCTCAGGCTGTCTTTCTAAAGATAACTCGGTTCGTCCATTCCTTGGCACAGTTTGTTCTGAGGCGTATCAGCTCAACAACCTGCACTGAAGAGGTTTGCAAACAAGCTTCAAGCCACAATTCTGTACAAAGGGGCAGACTTTGTCCTCCCGGATGCGGCTGTTTGAGCAGCATGAGGCAGTGCGGTCGTGGGCAGGCTCAAATATGTTTTTGTCCGTCTCCGTTCCCTTGTGAGTGCCACATAGAAACCCCTGTTCTACGGAAGCCCTGGGAAACGCCGCTCCTGCACTGCAAAGGAGTCTTGACAAGATTTCGGGTTCATCACTAAACCAAGGTCCAGCAAGAGAGTCACAGAATAACTCCAACAGACCAACAGGAGTTGCAGCCACCAGCTGGAGGCAGAGGCGGCTGTCCGAGACAGTCCCCTAACTCCCATTGCTCGTCCCTTCTCCTCTGCATGTTTCCACTGTGACCTACATTCCTTGGATGCATTTGCCTCCTGATTTGCATTTTAATCTGAGTAAAATGGCAACATGGCAGTTTTTGCTCTTTCCAGTGATTTGGTGGGACCGCCCCAAATTAAGATGTTGTTAACAGGGACTTGGCCGGCACATAGCATGGGCACGAACAGCATGGTGTTTGTTTGCTGCAGGGGGAGAACAGGGACAGAGCAAATCAAAAGCTGTGCATCGTAATGAGGAACATTCATTTTCTATTCCAGTTCCAAGGTTTATTTTGCTTAATTTATAAGACAAAGCAAATCACTAAGCACATGTAGCCCTTACGCTGTGTGTGCAACCCCGAACTGAACCATCACCAATGGCTGGTCCTTGAACGATGGTGGTTGGTCACCTACTGGCCCTTTTGGAGTGAACTGCCAGAAAAGGCCCATCAGGTGACACTTTCTGATGGTGATGTAGCTGCCAGCAGTAAGAGAGTGTCTGTGCCAAATAACCTAGACTAGTTAAAACATTTAGAGATAAACTGCTGTCACCAAACTCATTCCACCGATCAACACCGTTACATCGGCAAAGATTTCTAAACCAGACCTGTTGCAGAAGCACATGGTGCAGCCCCCATCAGAAACAGTTGGGTGCTACTCACTGCCCCTGAAAGGGACGTTAAGAAAAAAGAAAAAAGCCAATTGCACTGCAAAGCATTTTTTGGTAAATATATATCAACAAACACCTCTGGTAGAAATGCAGGTTATACAAGGGAAAGCCTGTTCCTCTGTGTGGAACTCACACCATTCCTCAAGTGGAATGAAACATACCAGCAAGTAAGATTTTCTGGCTAATTTGGGACTGGGACCGGGACAGGATTTACCGCAGCAACTCCACCAGTAGCACCCCCTAAGCTACCCCAAGCCTTGGCGGCCTCTCTGGACACACACAGGACACGCAGCCAGAGCGGCACCCAACCGCCGATCTCCCCAGTCCCCACCTCGTGCCTCACCACACACCCATCATTTTACATAGTCTCTTCCTCCTGTTTGAATTGGCCGCCGCAGTATCCTTCCTTTTGCGACAGCCACAGCCTAGAGTTTGCGTGTCTGTGCTTCATCAGGCTTGAAACAAAGCACAGATGTAAAGGGCCTGTGGTGGTGATAACGCTGCGCTCGGACCCTGCCCACGATGTTGCACTCTGTGCTGAAAGCACACTCGTTTGTGTCCCAGTCCTCAGCGGAACCGGCAAGATAAAGTGCTGCAGAGACCAGCACCACCACAGCAGGGCTGGGAAACCTCCAGCCTCGTTGCAGCCACTGTCCGCAGGCAGAGCTGCGCTGCCTCTGTCCGTGCAGGGCTCGCTCGGCAGTCGCACAGCACAGCGAATCCGAATCCTTTCAGCTCAGCACATTTGGTGGTGGTGGTATTTTTATTATTAATTATTACTGTTATGAAAAAAGCTCTGATCTTAAATTGAAACAATAAGCTGCCTCTGAGCTCAGGCAAAAGAGATCTCTACTGTTAATATTGGCACAAGTTTATTATGTCTTTTTCCCTCTTTGTGAAGAAAAAATGAGGGATGTGCCCAGCTAAAATGATGCTGGCAGTGTTCAGCTTTCCCTGCCTGGGCAGGACTTCGCTCTGTCTTTGCCCCAGGTAGAGCGTTACTCTTTTTCTTCATCTGAGAGCACAAGTTTCCAGCCAAAGCCAAACCACCGTTTCCCAGGAGGAAATCCTTTCATCCTGTTTCCCTCCTCCACCTCCATCCCCATCCCCATGAGACCCTGCAGACGAGGTAAGAGACCGCAGCTGAGAAGCGCAGCAGGCACCACTGCAGGCTCACTGCTGACACGACCCAAATAACCTTCATTTTCACTGAATAAAACACAACGCCTAAACGCACCAGCCCTGGACATAAGGTCATGGTATCGGCGTGCCAGGCCCTCGCTCCCCAGCCTGCCTCCAGGCACGGCGGTTGTCCTCACCCACTGCCAAAAGCGTCCCAACACCGGGGTGCTCCAGGGAACAGGGCGCTTCTGCGTCCCTGACTGCCAGAAATGCTCTTGCAGAGACTGCAGTACGCAAGTGTTTGCCCCATAAATAGCATCTTTTAAGGAGTGTGCAGATGTGGAGGGGAACACACATGGAAAACACACTCCATGGCACAGAAATACCGAGACGTTTAGGCTCCCGATGGAGCGTGGTGGTGGCAACGCGTCACCCGTGCACTGTGCTGTCGCTCTCTGTAATGAGCAGCGCTGCTGGCCGATCTCCTGTGCGGGGCGGATGGTCTCAGCACGGCCACACCTGTAAAGATTCACCAATACGGTCACAACGACAAACTGCAGTGGTACAAACAGACTTTCTCACCATGGTTTCCTGTATTGTATTTTCTTCCACCACTCTCCTGCGATAGTTTCCCGCTTTGCAGCGAAGCACGACAGCTCCACTCCAGTCTCGACTCAGTTCAGGGCTGGATCCGCTCACTCCACTCCAAGCAGCCATCTGTCCGGGCACCTCTGCTCTCCGTTAGAGACTGAGAATCCTCCAACCTCTTTTTCTCCTACCGCCAGCTCGTGCTTCCTGCTGTGACACGGGTGACACTGACCTTGTGCTCAGGAGGGAGCAGCTGGATCCCAGGAAGCGGTGCTGGAGCCACCAGCCATCCCACCAGGAGCTGTCACGGGGCAGGGATCTCAGCAGGGACTCTTTCACAAGTGGTTCCTTCTTGAGGTGTTTTGGGATGTTCTTGTTCTTATGTGCTGAAAGCCATTAGAAAGACACCTGCCTGTTTACACACATTTTTAGAAGTGTCTCTTAGTTTCTAAATCAAGACTATCAGTTCAGCCCATATTTTCTCTCCGTGGATTTATCTACGAGATGACTCAGCTTCAAGGCTCGTGTGATATTTAAGAGCGTCTCTGATAACCTTTAATGCCTCTCTTCGTTTAGTGGTGAAATTCATGTGCTGCTTCTTGAGTGCATTTTGTGAAACCCAGAGGTTGCATGATTCCTACAGCCTGATTATTCCTTAATGTATACGTGGGCTCCCTTCAGGCGTAGAAGATTAGCTTTGCAATGCTGCTCTGAGTTTATTTTTAAAATTTTATTCAGATGGTTGCCATGAATTCCCAAAGCAGAGAGAGAACATCCTTCTACTTATTAAATGCAGCTCTCACAAGCACCAGATTGCAGAGTACATTTACATTAACCCCTGCACCTCTCCATTCCTTAATTAGCTCCACATGCGAAAGTCCCACAGCATAACACCCCAGTGAAGAAAACAAGCCCTGGGTTTAAAAAAAAAAAAAAAAAGAAAAAAAATATCCTTCGAGCTAGTGCCTGAGAGGCTGAAACTGCAGCTCCTGATCCAGCAGTGACTCCCACACACTGCAGTGGGTGTTAAATCAAATTCTAAATGAGCCGCTATGCCTAAATTCCCGCCAGTTGCTGCCAAGACACTGTCAGACAGGCGCGGTGCACCGTCTGACCACTTGCTCTGTCCCACACCTGTGACGCTTGCTCATCTCTCTGGCTCTGGGCAACAAAAAGTATCTTTTTCCCCTGAAATCAGGCCCACCTGCTTTCGCTTAGCAGAACATAAGCTACTGCTGTTTCTTCCCCCGCACTGCTTGCGCGTGGACGGCCAAATGAGTTACAGAGATGGTTCCTGGAATCCCACCAGCCTCCCCGCAGCCGGCACCCCACGGGGAGATCCAGGCTCTCGCGTGTTGCCTATTTCACCTTCTCCTCACCACTATTATTTTGCATTCTCCCGGCTGTAGCTGCAGCTAATTCAGACAGACCGCTCACCGCAGGTCTCCGATCGCAGTCCTCCCGTGGTGATGGGCTCACATTACCTTCTACCTGGGATGGATCAGGCTTGCCGGCTGCAACAGGAGACTCCCGCGCGTTCCTGTCCCGGCTGCCCGCGGCTGGGCAGCAGCGGGGATTTCCTGCCTGCTTCCCCGGCAGGGTCGGGTAGCCGGGGGAGCTCCTTCATTCCTTACATTCCCCCAACACACCCCCCCCGACTTTGTTTGCCTGAGAAGTAGCTCAGCAGGTCTCGGCACTGGTGAACTGCCGAAGCCCCGTGAAACCAACAGCTTTGGGAAGAAGAGGGGAGCATTAAGGCTAACGCGTGCTGGGCAGAGGCAACTCGCTGGAGAAGTCACAAACGGAAGGCTAGTGAGTAGTGACATTGATAGTAATAATGTACAAGTACTGCACAGGGTTTCCTTTCCATAATCCTTGCATTTGCAAGATTTGCCTCCCTGAGAAGACCACTAGTTACTGCCATTTACAGCCCAACTGTTAAATATCAGTCTTCCGCTTGTACAGGGTCAGACAAAAACTGTCCGGAGGAGTTTTTGTCTGAAGAAGAGGGGTTGGAAATAGATGATTTTTAAGGTCCCTTCCAACCTAAACCATTGATTCTATGATTCTATGAAGCGTGGGATCACCATGTTGTAAGAAGAAGGTGCTCTGCTCTGCCCATCTTGGTTTCTGCACGCCAAGAGGAAGGAAAGGAGGGCAGAAGGAATGGGGAGCGGCGTGAACTCGACAGCAGCGGTGCCGGCTGAGGCTGAGCTCAGCTGCCTCCGCGTCACGGATGCAGCAGGTACTTGGGGTTTTGTTCTCCCTGGTGCTGCAGGAACCCGTGGAAGGAGGCACCGGCGGGAGATGGGAGAGCCTGGGAAGGCCGTAGGAAATCTCTCTGTTTATAGAGCTCTTCGGGCAGCTTAGGCTGGAATATGAAGTCTTCTCATCTTATTCCCCAGAATAAAGTTAGTATCAGCTAAACTGCATGACTTGAAGTCGGGAAAAAGCTGCCACATAAGCAATGGTTATGGTATGGGGTTGTAATTAGTGCTTTAAATACTAAACCTTAAGAAAAAGGCAACTCCTCTCTTCTCCCCCAAACAGGATTCAAAAGCAGGTACTTAAACCATTTCTTGACTTTAGTCTGTACTTCTGAAGACTACAGCTGACCGGAGCAGAGAGGGACGCTTACCGTATGTAACCCTGGCTGAGCTGCAGGATGACTCAAGGTCTCACTGCGACAGCGTCCTGCAGGCCCCACGAACAAGCTCAGTTCGCAAGCTCCGCTTCGGAGAAAGAATTTTAAGCAAATAATGTAAACTGATGTGAAGAGAGTATCACCCGAAGGACGTGGATGCCACCTGCCTGATGTGGTCCTCTCTCCCAGCAGCTGCGAACTAAAGCGCCCTGGGCCCTCCAGGGGCTCTCCTGGCCACCACACGCCACCTCAGTGCCGCTCCACGCTGCCAAAAGGAGATGTGAGCCCATCGCCAGGAACAGAGAGCGTCCCTTGCTCCTGCAGGCAATGGCTGCTATTTTGAGCAACCAAAGAGTCTTTCACCAGTCTCGGAGGTACCCAGGGCTGCTCCTAGCCATTAAAAAGGACCCTCTTTTAAGATGGGATCAGATTAAATCATTATCTGCATTTGCACACCAGACTGTGACTTTAAAAGCCCACATCTTATCTGTCGGTGTGCCAGGATTGCTGCACATGACTGAGGTCCAGCATGAACCACCACCATGACCTTGGGTTTGGCCCCTGGTAATAAATCGATAACAAATGATCAGTATCAATATCGAGACCCACCTGACGATCCAGAGCTGCTGGTGCTTTGCGAAGGGGGTTTCTGCTGGCCAGCAAAGAGGTTTCGAGGTCATCGCTATATCCATTTTTCACTTTGCCTGAAATTCATAGTTCTAACACGGTAACAAGGAGCACAGATATGTGACTTTGTGGAAAATAGACTAAAAGTTATTTCTAATTGTTGCTCTTTGAAGCATAGCTGTGACTGCCAGTGTGGGAGGAGCAGCAATCATCCTTCCCATGACACAACAGACCAAAAAACCACGAGGAACTAAACAGGGCAGACCCATTCTTTCCCTTGAAGGCAAACGTTAGCTTCAATTATCAAACATTTCTTTCCAATCAGGTGGATTTTCCTCAACTAGGGATAATAATAATAGTGCACCTTCAAGTCAGGCTTCTCAATGCAAACAGCTCATTTAACATAGCTCATAGTTTTTAAATTCTCCATGGATTCCATTAGCATCACTTCTGTTATTTTAAAGACCATTTTCAAACGGCAGCTTTCAGATTTACGGATTAAACGCCTGTATTTATGGCCTTTTGAGAAGCACTGAGCAGATGTACTCACGCGATCTACAGCGCCTGCCCATTTTCCCCCATCATAAGGCAATAACCACAGTACACATGGCAGCTCGGTCACTGCACTCCTGCAGTTACTTGTGTCCACTGAAACAGTGTTTTCAGCATGAAGCACAATGTATTTTGTTCAGATCACTGGAACAGAATGTTCATATTCACAACTACTCTTTGCTATATACCATCCACCTGCACACTTTATTGCAAATATATTTACTGACAGTTGGTACACATCGTAAAACTGACTTCTGACGCCAAGTCTTCGCAGCCTCACTCAGGGCACTACGTTGCTTCTCTTGAAATGAGAGCAGGGCTATAGATACCTGTACTTCTGCATAAATTTGCAAACTTAGAACAGAACAATGCTGCTTTGTTGGAGGCTGGACAGCACCTGATGATACACTCGTTTATTCTGACGACAAATACAGAGCAGCTGACAGCCTCGGAGTCTGGCAAGCGCTTTGTGCTTTATTGCACTCTCCTGTAACTCCCAGGCCACTTCTCAATTTGCTCATGGGCAAGTGCAGCACCTTGTACCCTCTTTGGTGCCCTCTTTCAGCAGGCAGGAGCGTTGGCAAGTTATCCTTAGCAAACACGGCTCATGCAGAACGCATATAGTGGTTTCCTTTTTGTACGCTGCCATTTCTTGATCAGATCCTTCATGTTGCCCAGTGGGTAAACTCAGACAAAGAATGTGATCCGAGGTAAAGCAAATGCAAACCATCAATCTAAACCTTTGTCGAGTCCCCATCCTGCACGGCTGTGTGTTTATTGAAAGCTCACGCAATCCCAATGGCTTGGGAACAGGACAGCCTCTCTCGGGGGGG
>VZSZ01004624.1:160030-200596 GCA_013398815.1 Ibidorhyncha struthersii
ACGCGCTGTAGTCAGGACACACAGCACTAGCAAAATGTTTCTCGGCAAAGCCTAACATCATGGAGCCATGAACGTCTATTGTGCCTGTGGAAGAAACCTGAGTTTGATTAGCAGCCGCCTTATTCATGGTCTAGGTATGCTGCTCAGTCAGAATATTCCTCTTACTGAATACTTAAAAACAATCAAACAAAACACTCACATTTTAAATACAGCAACATCACCGGTTTGACTCAACACACAACATTAGCTTGAAAGGTTTTTGCCAAGGGATTTATATAAAGCCTCGTTGAGACGGAATAATTTTCTCCACTCATCCCACTGAACTCGCACTGCCGCAGAGCTTTCTCCTCACATTCAGCACCTCCTTGTGCACGCTGACAGTTGAAAACTACCTAAAAACAAGCCCCTGAAGGTGCTGCTTGAAAAAGAAGCACTTTGAAAGCGTAGCGAGGACTTTGCAAATGACTATGCAGGAGTAAATTCAGAGTTTATCATTCCCAAAAGTGTTCATTTAAGCTGCCTTCATCCTTGAGCGGCTCTTTTTTGACATCAGTGAGGACCATCCTCCTTTCTGACCTCCCAAGATTCACTACGGAACAGCCTACCGGGATTATGCAGAGCCAGGAAAGACTCATGGATGGCAACTGCCAAGAAAGGAAATAATTATTTTCTTCCATTGCAGTGTATTTTTACTGTGTCATACATATAAACAGTAGAAACGAGGAGTTTCACTGAAATGGTCCATAACATTTCCTATGGCTTTGTGCAATCTCCAATTCAAATTTGAACACCCACATCATTTTTCGTTTCAAACACTCAGCCCACCCACAAGAGGAAAATATTTGTATGGTTCTTTTATTGAGATTATGTCAATCTGGAAACAGATGGACAGACAACAAGAAGGGGAAATACATGCCAAGTTAATAGGAGCAACACATCCTATCAGTCATTTCCAAAATGCAGTTTGCTACATACACGAGGTGTTGTCGGTTGGCCTATCCAAAGGGGAAGGCAAGTCCAGTGTGTGCCTAGAGCGTCCCCAGAGCATCTAAGCACTTGTCAATACCGTGGCACTAACAGGATTGCAAGAACTCACCAACCCGAGCACATGGCGATTTCCAGGGAAACGTCACAAATTACGATGTGTAAAAATGGACGGGCTGTCGGGGGGTATTAGAGGGGGATGCTTTTCTCAAGATTTTCTAATTGTTCTTCGAAAAATTTAATCTGCTCCTCGAGGTCCTTCTGTTCAATCAGCAAGGAAGTCTTGACTTGAACAAAGCGTCGGTAGTCCTGGAGCTGCTGGTCAGTCAGGTATTTGGCCAGGATGCCAGAGACCACTCTTTCCCTACGATCTAGATTCTCTTTCAGGTCTTTTGCATCTTCCCGTTGTCTAGACAAGAGCTTGTGCCGTTCGTTCAGCGATTGCTAATAGGATGAAAAAACAAAGCAGCACACCATGAAAACTCATAATTCCTGGCAGGCTCTAGATCTTCATTTGGAAGCCACAGTCGATTTAGTTTAATTACTTCCTCTTGTGGGCTTTGTGTTCCACATGAGTTTTTTTCTCAATTGAATTACTCATTCTTGTGGCTTGTAAGGTAAAGACACCCAGTAAACCCCATCAAGGCTCACTTCTTCCATGCTGCCCTCAGGAAAAAATCAATCTACTTAACATTCTGTTAACTTTAGAGTATCCTGTATCAATCTTCTTTCAATTAGAAGCTCTTTAATCCACATATCTTTGTATTTCGTGAGTTGTGTGTGGTCAGAGTGCCAATGTCACATTAAAAAGACAGTGTGACTTCTATTAAAAGGTACATGCAATAAAATAACTTTGATGAAGAGAGTAACTGTTCATCTAAAGTTTCTTTTTATCAAATCCAAGAGAATCAAGCCTTGTCTGTTCTACAGGATTTTAATACCTTTCACATTTTAGCTAATTCTCTTTCGGCTGTAATGATTTTCACAGGGATAGCACTGCTGGAAAATGTCGAGTTTCAGGACAGTGTCCATAAATATACCGCAGAGCAACGGTCACCATCGACACCCTAAAAATGGGATCAAATATTGAGACTGCTGGTTTTGCTGTCATCGGGCAATTGCAGCGACTGAAGATAGTTGTAAAAATGCTGGCATGTAACCAAGTCTTTATTGAGCATGTTTTTCAAAATCTTGAATAAATGATTTTAATTTATTTACTATGAAGGCTATAAACATAACACTAAAGAAACAGCAGCCCCCCCTGCCAACCACCAAGTCTGTTGGCCAAAGGCAGTGTGAAAGACTGCCCCAAATTATTCATGTTAACGCAACTGACATTTTGGAGCAGGTAGATCCTGATTCTCCATATCACACTGCACGGCAGGACTCTTTTAGTGCCCTTCTGCATGTGAACTACGATAAACCTCTACAGCTACCGGTCAGCAGCAGCACAGCTCCAGGAAATCACAGCTTTTCTAACTCTCTGCTTTTCTAACTTGCAAATGAGAGATAACAGTGGGTATTGTATCGATAAATACATGTCTAAAAGCAAAAAGGACAGCAGGAAAGCATCATTCCTGTGATAAATTTGGCTTGTCTTCTCTAGCAAAAAAGTGTATTTCAGACTTGAAAAGATTTCCTGGTGATATGAAACAATTTGTATTTTCCAGCAAAACTGGCTAGTTGAGTTAACTATAGGGAATTTTATCTCAGGTTGCAACCACATCTTCCTGCTCGCTATAGTTAAGACAAGCCTATTAAGTGAAATACGATTTCAAAGGCAGTAATTACCGCATTGAAATTACCAGTGGAAAAAAACACAACAAAAAGCCCTCCGAAGCACCGGTTTGGAGCTCCTCTGTAGGGAGCAGCCCGAGGGTTGGCAGCCCACCCGTCTGTCTCGGGCCTTCCCAGGGCTTTGCAGCTGCTGCCACCCCAGCACCCCGCTGCAGAGCTCACTCTGCACTTCTCATCTCCAGCACCAAACCTGTGGTTCACACCGGAGGTCCGTTCTGCTTCGGCTGTGGAGACACAGCCTGCCGATGGCACTAAACCAACAAAAAGCCTGGGCAATGGCTGGTTGGGATTCATGTATAATTTACAACTTTCGTTTAGAGCTGTCAGACAAACAAGGCGAGCACAGCCCCAGCTGGAAAGAAGTCGACAAACCAAATTAAATACCCTGCTCGCTGGCCACTCACCTTCTCCTCAGCATCTGTATTGCCATCGATCCTCCTCATGGCATTCTGAACTCGGGCAAGGCGGCTGGAGAGGCAGAGCAAGAGGCTCACAACCTTTTCCAGGTCACCAATGAACATCATGTAGCGCTCAAACTCATTGGGCTTGCAGACCTCCCGCACCATTGCCTCCAGCTCCTCGCCTCGCTCCGCGCACTCCCTGCCTTCAGAGAGGACGAGCTCCCTTTCCTCCCACAGGGTCTGCAGCTTTGACCGGAGGCTGGAGATGAGTTCCAGCTGCAAAGGGGAAAAAAAAAAATCAGAGAAAGCTGTTATTGCCAAAGAGAATCCATATCGTTTCTAGAGAATGGATTTTCCTCACATCGTCTTTGTCAAATTTTTGACTTTTAAAATAATTTTAAGCTCTGGGAAAGAAAAAGAAAAAAAAAAAAGAAAGATTTTCTAAGCTTTACTTAATTGTCAAAGTCTGAAAAGCAATTACTGATAATCACCTTAGCTGGTGATATAATCCCTAGCTCAGAGAGCTTCCAATCCATCAGAAGTGAACTGCAATAAAGATTACAACATGATTACACATGGTTATGCTCTAAGACATGAGCATGAAGCCACAGCTCTATTACCAAGCTTTACAAGAACTGGCTGGAATTTCATTTATAATACGCATAGAAAAAGTCAGTTCCATGGGTGATTAAAGCAAGCCACAGTGCATGTGTAGCGAAGCAGACGAGGCTGTTTGATACGGAAACGTTGATATGGAAAAAGGCCCCGAGACCGGAGCGGGAGAAGAACCCTATCAGCTTTACTTGGAAATCAGCCAAGGCCACCGTGAACAGGAGCAGCAGCCAGACAGTGGGTATGGAAAAACATCACCACGTGTACAGCAGGAGGAGTTTCAGGAAGGCAGATTGTCATTACCTGGGATGGAGCATGGCCAGGTTTCTACAGGAAAAAAAAAAATTATCTAATTCTTCACAGCTACACATTGCCCTTCCAAGCCGCCGTATTTCCATCGTAGTGCAGCTATGTCCAAGCTACCTCTATTCCCTGCACGTATGGAAATTAATAGGGAACTGTAGTGTGCAGAAACTGCTGCCAGTTCTCTCAGAGTAAAAATATTTCTTATAGGAAAGACATGGACCTGTTGGAGCGGGGCCAGAGGAGGCCCCAGAGATGCTGCGAGAGCTGGAGCCCCTCTGCTGGGAGGACAGGCTGGGAGAGTTGGGGGGGTTCAGCCTGGAGAGGAGAAGGCTCCGGGGAGACCTTATTGTGGCCTTTCAGTCCCTAAAAGGGCTACAGGAGAGCTGGGGAAGGACTTTTTACAAGGGTGTGTAGGGATAGGATGAGGGGGAACGGTTTGATGCGGGAAGAGGGGAGATTGAGGTGAGATATGAGTAAGAAATTCTTGGCTGTGCGGGCGGTGAGCCCCCGGCGCAGGGTGCCCCGAGAAGCTGTGGCTGCCCCATCCCTGGAGGTGTNATTCTATGATTTAGGCTGCCAGTTGTAATGAATTTTACAGAATTTGAGACCAGATTTGAGTGCTAAATTGTGAGTCAGCCGCTGCACAGGAGCTGGCCTTGTGAGGAAACGTACAGCCAACTCTGCGTGCTTATGCCAGAGACAACCCATCCTCGATGACCTGCTGAAGAGAAGTATGTGGGAGGAGAGATCTGAATCAAGCCAGGCAGGATTGAAATCCCACCATTCATGATCAATATGCCAATTTGCCAGGACCTCACCTATTAGCAAAAATGGATGCAAAGTTATCTGCGAAACATTATTATTGGGATAAAAGTAATGAATAAAAACATCCCCAGTAATAACGTATCTGTTGTGGTAAAGAAACTGCAGTTCCTCTGATGTTCATCTACCTACTTTCTTAGCCGTGATGTCATCTAGATCGTTTGTGCTGTCTCTGCTCCTGTTCAGGACTTGATTTCCCGTAGGGGTAGGATCTTTGCTCCTTTGCTTGGCATCGTGTTCAGGACATTCTTCTGTTGCACCTTTACTGTGTTTCCTGCATGGGAATAGAAAACAAATATCCATTGCAAACGCTCAAGAGTTTTGTTCTCAAACATTGCGTTCGTGGTTTTATCCAGCCTGACTTCAGAATTACTCTCCTCACTTCTCACAGCAGCATTTTTTCCTCATTTTTTTTAAAGATACAGAGCAACAGATTTCCAGCCCAGGTTTGTCACAGTCCCTTTTAATAAGGTATCATCGAACCACATTTCTTCTGTCATATACCCATAGCTGCAGATATTTCTTGGTATGTAAATTAGAAAGCTAAAGTATTTTGCTAATGAAACAAAAATAAAAAAAATACACGCTCAAGTCATCTTACTGCTAGTACATACACTGTATTCATACACTAATATAGCTTAAAATACTAGGTCATTTTTTTTGTCTACTTACTCTCTCTCCTGTGCATGCCGTACGTCTCCCTTTTTTCGGTGTGATTTATCCAGCATGGAAACGTTAACAGGAAACAGACCCTCCATCAGGTCTAGAGCAGTTTTTCGAACAGGGTGAGGCATGAGAATATCAACCAGAGAATTGTCTTTGGCAATGATCTCCAAAGCCAGTTCTTCGTACCGCTGGTCCTCAGGAGACTGCAGTCTCCTTCTGGGCAGATCTGTCTCTCTCTCGGGGAGAGTGTCATCTTGGCTCTTGTGCACGGATATGTCCTTTGCAATGAAACCTTTGGCTGTATCTTTGTCTCCTTGGTGAGGCTGAGCTAACGCTGTGTGGCAGCACGTTACTTGCTCCCGAGGAGCTGCGGGCTGCTGCTCTGGACACTTTGTTAACGCGGTGCCATTCAGAGATTTAGCTCTGCATTCCTCCTCCAGCTCAGCATCTTCCTTGCTTCCGCTTCTTGGGACAGGAACAGAGGTTTCAGGAGTCAGCTCCTTAGCATCCTGACAACACGCACGTCCAATTATGTCATTGTCTTTACATTCATGATCCTCATATCCATCTTTCTCAGGATCACGGAAACTAGAAGAAAGAAGACACTTCCTTTTGTTTCAGACACTTCCTCTACAGTAAATATTTCTGTAGACTGTTTAAGCAGCTACAGATAATTGTCATTATCTTGCCAGCTTCCTCTTTTTATTAAAGGTTTTTAAATTCAGATTCCATAATACCTATTAATTTTGCCTGGGAAAAAAAAAGGGAGTATGTAAAATGTCTAGCTGCACCAGTCCATATTGTTTGAATCCCCATTAAATTTCTCATTTTCTAATTATGACCAACATAAATGTTTTCTGAAATAAACCCACAGTAAGAAGTGCCCTAAAATGTCACACCGATGCTGTCTGACAAATGGATGAAAAGCACGCAGCCATCCCGCCAGCCTCGGTGAGCACGCTGCTGACAGGACGAGCCACTTGCAGGGACCGGGGCTTGCCCAGACCTTTCTGCGGCCACTTCTGGGCACCACCTGTCAGTAACAGGAGGACGACTTGCATTTTGCGTTTCCCTCCACCAACCCTCTTGTAGCACAGTGACTGTATTGCAGGAGGGCAAATCTTTACTCTCTTGTTCCCTACACCTTCTTATTTCTATAGCAAGACTGTTTCAGCTCAAGAGCGAGACCCGGTTTATGCCATCACCACCTCCTGTGCATCAATTCTCAGTCCTTCTTAGAGAAGATATCTAGTGCTTCCTTCTCTTTAGGCGAACTGAATACCAACACAGAGGAAACACTGTTCATCTGAAGCTTCTGGTCTGAAAAGGCCATTAGACTTAAGTAAAAGTTTTATTAAATCCTTTCAGCTAACCATTTTGAGATCCAACTTCTACTTTTGAGTTGGCCAACGCATGTCTGACCCAGTGCTTTGAGTTTTCTGATGCAACACTTCAGAAGAAACTTTGATGGAAAAAGCTACTGTCTGCAGGGCATAAATAATTACATTAATGATGACAGAATAAGCAGATATATGTAATTTCAAAATACACTTTGGGCCAGCATTTGCAAGAATATGGGGGCACTGTTGAACACAAGACGATGGGAGTATGCACGGACCATCTTCTGCAGTCACTGATGTGCAGGTATACATCCACGTAACTGCTTGTGAAAAAAGCCAGTGCATCTGTATATTTAAATACTATTGTTTTAATCACGACTGAATGAAAAAAAACTATTTTTTCCTCTAGCAAAATTTTTCATAACCTAACAGGATTAGGAGGGGATAGGAGAGAGGAAAGCTAGGGGGATTAGACAGAAGGAAGACTTATAAGGCCCAGTTTAACTACGTTAACCTGACGTGCAAGCTTCAAAGTTGCAGGCACAAAGCAAAAGTTTTCTCCCTCAAAACAGGCATGGGGGTTTTGTCCACCTTTGTTTAGCTCTTTCTCTAAGGTCACATATAAAAGCATTGCAGCAATCGGTCCTTCCCTCCCCTGAAGGTACTGGTTAAGCCTGTCTCTATGGATGGTGTGAGTCCGTCCTAAGCCACACGTGGAGACACGAAGGTAGGCATTGTCTTTCCCTGAAGGACACCAGGGCAGTGGAGAGCGATGAAGAGATTTAATGCCTAACAGTGCAGACTGCCGTACCCCCAGTGAAGATACACACACACAGAAGAGTTTCTAGGTTTAAGAAAATACCAGCAGACTGCTGTGCTGAGAAAGCTTCCACATGCTTGGACTCTTATATTTAATGCCACGAGCCCCATGCTATCTCCAGCCGTCGCTTGTCTGGGCAGGTCTCCCGACGCAGACGTGGGCTCTGCGGTGAGCGTGGATGGCTCGCGGCTGAGCTGGGCTCACCCGGCCCGCTGGCGAGATACAAAGCGTTTCATGTGGCCAAACTGAGCTGTGGCTCAGCAATCAAAGCCTTGCTATTCCTGAAATTCCATCTTCTCTCATCATTTCCCTTTTTCCAGCTCTGCTTTAACACAGGCATTTTAGCTTTTCACCAAAAAAAATGAAGTCAGCTTGGCAAAGAGAGATTTAATCATAGTTTGTACTAGATAATGACTAACAATGTCACTTAGATATCCATTATGTGCGCTTTTTCACTGCAATTAAAAATAAACAACCCATTTGACCTTGACTTGAACTACCTGGTTCTGATGATTTAGTGATGCCCTTAATGCTGGAAAAGCCTTTTCATCAAAAAGGTGCTAGAAATACCTCCTGCAAAACACCACGGCATCACAACGCAGCGCCGTACTGTGATACCCAAACTAATGTGATGATGACGCAACGTTGTGATCATGGATTGACAAATGTTTGTGGAGTGATTGATGATGAAAAGAGACACAGAGACACTGAAGAAAATCACCGCAAACATTGCCAGGCCTTATTCGTACTCATTTTCAGGCCTCACTGCTGTGGCAGCAGGTAGGACCAGCTTGTAAACATCCCATCTGCAGCACTTATCTCGGAAAGTGGATAATATCAGCAGAAAACTACCTCAAAATTGTATTGTGCAGTTGAATGGATGTAAAATATGCCTAAGAACGTCCTCAAGCATTTTTCACTAACCCACTGACACTATTGGTGTGGGTAATGATCATAGCTTGTTCTTCCTGCTGGTCCCACCTGGAACTTTTATTTGAGTAATTAACACTGCAAACATGCCTGTCTAATCTGGATTTTCTACCACAGCTCAACAGCACTTTCTGGTGGAAGAAAACAAAGAGAAAATAATAAGACAGAGCTGTTACAGAATGAAACCTGTACTTACAGCTATTTCCCAAAGATGATAATCTAAAATAATTACTAATAAAACCAGTTCTGGATTTCTCATCTTTTCATTACTTAATAGATATTATAGAGCTATGATCAAATATGTTTCTGATGTCACTGTTCTGTTCAGAACTTCTAGTTACACTCATGCTGACCTGCTAAGCCTCTTAGCTAAACTAGGAAATTTAAGAAAAACTTCAGAACCTTACTAAAAATACATTCTTTTCCTAAGATAACCAAGCCTGCAGAAACTATTGGGAACATTTCACATGACTGAAGCAGTGGAAATTCTATTACTACACAAGTGTCAGTGTCACTGCTTTGTTGAGACAAAGTGCAGATCTTTTTCTCCCCTCATGCTCCTCAAAAAAGCAAAACAAATATGGAGAATTAACACACAAACTTGCTAGTTAGTTATGTGTAAACAACGCAATATTTTTTTTCCCTTAAAAACCACACCAAAACCCCCTATTTACACCAGTCTGCGAGCACGCATATTTTTCAAGACTGGCCATACCCGAGCCGTTGCAGATGCCGTTTTTGCCAGAGCTCAGATGAGGGAGCTGCGATCTCAGGGATGTGAAGGAGCGCGGCCGCCGCCGGGAGAGCGGCACGTACACTCTGCATTTCCCACTTTTGCTCCACACCGTAGAAACGATTTTAAAGACTGTCTCCAAATGAAATAAATAGCGTAGCAGATGAATATTCCCATACGGGCAAAGGATCCCAAGACACAAGGAGAGAAGCAGCCAGCCACGGCTGCCGTTGGAGCTCCCACACCCGGGGCATCAGCTCGACCTAGGCGCAGGCGGCGCAGCCTTACCTGGGGGTGCCGAGATGGCTCTCGCAAGGCTGAGCTGGGGCCGCTGCTCCACCGGCACTTCTGTAAGTGTCCTGGAAATGAAAACAGCCCAATGGCACAACCAGCATTTTCAGACTAGGCAGCCGGTTCATTCCCCCCCGTGTTTGTTAACCCCAGAAAGAGAAGCCACCAGTAGATCTCCGAGGAGGTGCACCAAGATTTTTATCTTTGAGTTTGTCTACCTCTTTTTATTAATCAAATTGCTATTATGCTCTTCCTAGGTAGCATCCACCTCTTTTTCCTAGAAAATCAAAGAACAGCTGGCAACAAAATATATACTCTCACTGACTCTCACAATTCAGAAAATAGGCAGCATTGGTGGAAGTTTGTCAGTCTCTTCAGTTGGGTAATTTTAGTAATATATTTATTAGGTTATTTGCTTTCTGACCCTTTAATCTTCCTTATTCTCCTTGACAACAATATTGACAGCCACTGTTCTTCAAATTCGGGAGCCAAAAAGGCTGGTCATTGATAAAAATCTCTCTCTAATAACTTTTTCTGGGATAGTGCTCTAATGAGGTTATCCACAGAGACTGCTGGAACGCCAACATCCTACATACAGTGCGTGTTCTCTGCCAACGCGCCTCCCGAGTGCCAGAGCCCACACGCTGCCCTCTCTAGCTCTGGAGGAGACCCTCTCGAGCTCGGCGTTGCCCAGCCCTCCAGCAGAGCCTACGGCACTTGCACAGCGCATCCCTTGAAGTGGACGCTCCTCTTCCTCCCTGCCTGTACCCGTGCGCTCGCTGAACGACAACAGGTAACTCTGCCCAGACCACATCGGCATTTCAGTCAGCTCTTAACGAAGGTTCCATCTTTATGCAACTCTCTTGTAACTTTTTACGTTAAAGAACACCTTGTTTGTCAGCAATACTTTCTTACAAAATACTTTTGAGAATAATGAACTGTTATCATTAATCATAAGTATTTAAGGCGTTAAAATTGGTAGCACTTCTCCCCAAATCCCCCCCAATTATTTCTCCTGCACACTGCAAAGCAGAGCGTGCATTTTACTTTCTAGCAGCTACAGAGCATTTCCTATGATTAACTAAATGTGACTTCTCGTCCGCATCTATCATCTCTCTATTGCATGCTAAAAAAAATTTTTTAAAAAATCAAGTTTTAATTCCTCATTTGTCATGTTCAGCAGTTTTTCATGTGAATCATCCCACAGTTCTCTAAAAGAGGTAGGGAGTCAGAAGTTGGACTCAAACACTAATTACTATCTTAGTAACTTTCTTACCTGTGTGGAAGGAGGAGTCGATTTTGATCTCTCGTGGTCTCTCCCAGCCGCAGGATCACCTGCCTGCGGGAGACTCGCAGCTGACGCACACTTGCCGGTGCAGCTCCCGTCTGCTTTGCTGGGAGACGGGTCGTGCTTCGAGGTGGCTGTACCAGCAGCAGCAGAGCTGGGATCGCTCCTGCTGGCCACGCTCGGCGGGGGAGCAAAAGCCAAAGGAGGAAAAACATCTGGTGATTTTTCTTTAGAGAAAATTTGGCAGAAAACCTCAGTGTTCTGCACTTTCCTGCTCCCGTTTGGATCGGAAACCTTGCCAGGAGGCCATCTGGGATGCGACAGCCTCTTCTGCAGGGGCGGCTTATGCAGTGGGAGGTGTTGTGAACTACCTGGCCTTTGATTAATCTTTCGCTCCATGTATTCGATAAGTGCAGTGTGCTGGATTTGCTTCAGCTCCATCCTGGAGATACTTGAACTGGAAAGTGCCCTCCCTCTGTTCTCCACAGTCTTTTTCCTGGCTGCCACTATATCCCGCTCAGGAATTTCATCCTTGACTTGATTCCATGATACTTCCGTATCTGCCAGCTGATCGAGTTTCTCCGGTTCAGAGTAACACAGTTTCTTTTCCTCTTTGGTTGCCCTTTTCCTTCCCCCTATTCGACCTGTTTGTGGCCTCTTAATTTCTTCATCTCTGTTGAAACTCTCCAAGGATTCTAGATGAGAAGGAGAACAAGGAACAGGTTTGGCATCCTCACCTGCACTGGATAACGAGAAAGACCTAAGGTGTTCGATTGAAGGCCTTTTAGAGGGTTTCTGTCTCAGTCTAATGGGCAAACTCATCTGTAAGTCTTTTCTTTTAAAGGAGGTTTCTCTCAGAACCTTTTTCTGCGCCACTTTAAGTTTCTCTCTATAGTCATTCTTGAAACTCTCATCCGTGGATGAAGCAGGACTCCCGAGAACGAGATCTTCAGTGTCAAGCAGATCATCAGCACTGCACTGATGGCGGTGGCTGGTCCTTTGAAGCCTACTGCTTTCCCTTTGTACCTCTGGACACTGCGCTGAGGCAGAGTAGCTGCCTGCTGGAAATACCTTTGACAAGCTCCTCGAGTCCTCCTGACACCGGGTGAGCTTGTGGTGGTGCAAGATGTTGGTGGTTTTCCCCCCAGAAAGATAGTAAAGCATGGGAGTCGTCTGCCTGCTTATTTGTTCACCAGCAAGATCATCCTGAAGCTGTCTTAAGAGCTGTTTTTGAAATTCAGGTTGGTATTTCTGATAAGGAACAGGAGGTTCCTCTTGTTCTAAATGCACGCCAAGGTCAGCACTGCTGTTATTAGCCTGGTTTTCTTCCTTGACTTCATGAAAAAACTGAGATGGGGAATCTTCCTTTGGTCTGAAAAAAGACATTTGATTAGTATTATCATAGCATTGCTTATTTCCCTGATCTGACCCCTCACAGCCAGGGTGCTCTGTTGCTGTAGTATCGTAGCTGCAGGACAGTGATGATCTCTGCGTTTTGGCTTGCTGATTCAGGAGCGGTTCCTTAACATCACTCACAATTTTTCCTTCAGAGTCATAGCACCGATTTTCATCTGTACAACTGTTCAGCTTCCTGGAAGCATTTTTAATTAGAAGAGCATTCTCCATATATTTTAAGTCACAACCGTCCTCAAACACATCTTGATCCAAGTCTGAACGCAGCTCGGCAGGGAGCGGGGACTGAGCGCAGGGCAAGGATCCTTGTCGTTGGTGGGGTTTTGGCACCACACTCTGCAGATCTGCCTCTCTGAAAGTTGGCTTACGTACACTGCAGGGATACTGTTTGTCTTCTTGTGTATCATTAACAGCACTAGGGTTGGTATGCACTGGGTGATAGGACTTGGAGTTCATTTCTTCAGGAATTTTATAAGCAGGAACTGAATTATAAGCAGAAAGAATTTTAGGGACATTAACCAAAGAGTCAGTCTTTAAATATTCTTGAAAAATGAATGAAGAAGGTCTGCTGAAAATATGTGGATTGCTTCTCTTTGTAGGTTGTTGGGATGGGCTCCACTCCCCATTTTCCTCCGTCTTTAACCCCTGATTTTTTGATATAGATACCTCATTTGTAGAATCAGAAGAAGAAAGGCCCTTGTTTTCCAGAATCTTTCTCCTAGCAGCCACTGTATCTTGCTCAGTAATTTCATCCCTGTGTTGACTCCATGGTACATCCCTATCCGCTAGCTGATTGTCATGCACGCAAGGAGCTGGCTGCACGCTATGCTCGCTGTGACTTCCAGAGCTGTGTCTCCCTCTTGAGTTCTCAAGGTGTCTAGTGACTTTATAGCTGTCGAGTCTGGTGGGAGGAGAAGGTGGAGGTGCAGCCAGAGGCAGCGGTCCCCGATTTGAAGTCCCTTGGGCAGGAGTGCTTCCACAGCGCTCAGCGAGACCGGTGCTGTGAGAGTTACTATGGATGCTCAGGTCCGGTGCCTTGTACAGATGCAGGCATCTGAGGTCAGAGTTTGCTGAACTGAGATTATAAATACCTCTTACATATTCTGAGTCCATGTAGGATACCTGCTCTGTAGGCAAACAGCAGTTTTCACCATAGCACGATGGGGCAGGATACTCTGGAACATTTGATCCCCCTGAGAAAGAGCTGTAAGCGGAGTCTGCTCTCCCAGGGAGGTGCAGGAGATGGTCTATACCACCGATCGACTTCACTGGCAACGGACAGTTACCATTTTCAGGAGAGGTCATGGGCTCGACCAGCTCTCCAATTCTGCCACCTTGCCTGTGAGCCCATCTTTCTATCTCATTCCCTGATGAAGCCATTTTGTAACATTTCCAGAAATCAAAGTCTGATTAAATGTCCACAACTGGGTTGTTAGAAAAGCACATTTTTCTCTGTAGTCACATTCCAATAATATCCAGAGAATCCTAAAAAGAAAAAAAGGAGAAACATATGAAAAAGACACAGTGGGAAGATTCTGATCGCACCTGAGGACATCAGACAACAAGCATCACACACATGCTCAAGATGAGAACTTGAAAATAGTATTTAGAGTAGCTAGAAGTAAATTTCTGGCTTCAGTAATTATCAGAACCTTGGAATGATCATCTCCTGTATCACAAACAGAACAACTAAGTCTTTAATAACAGGAGTTCTCTAGATCTTCATTAAATCTGAAAGACTATACATACAGATAGAAGAAGCCCTCTCATTATGATTGCAAAATGTCAAGGGCCAGAATCAAAACGAGTTTCTGAATCTGCCTAGAAATAAACCTGAGAGGTTGAAAAACCCAGCTCAGATGCTGCCACATCCTGGAGGTGCTTAAATACAACATGCACCTGGTTGGTTGAAGTTTCAAAGTGACTTCCAAAAATGCTCACAACTGTGGACCAGTGCCGAGCTCTCATTCCGATGGATGCAGCCCTGATCTAAACAGCACGGGGCTTTGCAACTACATGACTGCAATGACATTACACAAAGCGTGCCCCAAACCCCACGAATGTCTCCATGTTTCCTTTCAGAAAGTCGCACACAGAAATACTAACACACAAACAGGTAGTTGGACATGTCAGTGCTCCATGGATAACTGTACCGATCAAGCAGTGAACAGATTAATCCAGAAGAATTATCAAATATGAAGAAATCACAATTACAATCAGTCTTATCAGCCTTCTGCCCCCTCCTTAAAGGCTTCCACTGTTTCTCAGGGAAGCAGGAACCAAATCATACTTTATTTGATGAACACGATGAAAACGGTTTGTTGTTTAAGTCAGCTTCCATGCCATTTCCACCTGTGCTCAAAAATACACGTCCTGGAAAACCTTTCCCAGAGGCTTATAGAAAGGTGCCTTGATGAGAGATCGACAGAGAGATTCTGCTGTCAGTAACAAATCATAGATTTTAAGACAGCCAAGTATTTTTATGGTGATGCTAAGAACTCCCCTGCAAACATACCAAATGCGTTAGAAAAAAGCACCAGCTTAGAGTTCACATCCAACAAATACACGCTTTTTGCAGAGTCTAGAAAACAGCCTGTCTTTATTAGCAGCACTTGACATTTACTCTCCAATTGTTATCCATGATGCATGCAGGTTTAGTTTATCAAATGAGATCTCTACAAGCAGCCCACTTAACAGGCCAACAGAAGACATGCAGGAGGTGGTTGCACTCCACCAGTGTGATGTCCTCAACCGCCTCTCCCAGCTTCAAATCCCTCCGACATGCTCACAGCCAGTACGAGCCCCTAATAACAGACTGAACCTGGCAAGGCAGACAGGTACTAGCCGGAGACCTTATTTAGTAATTCTCATTTAAATGAGTTCTAAAGACTGATTAGTTATAAAAAGAAAGCCAACAAACAGTCTTGCAAACCTTTGGTGGCAAACCGCTCCATGGGACGCGCCTTCTGAGGAGATGCAAACTGTTTCCAAGTCCCACCAGAATATTACACGTCTGTTTTCTTCAAAACGGTTGAACTCACCAGACCTTTAATCTGTCATTCCCAATACCATACTTCTGCAGTGGGGCCTCAGAAAGCTGGCAGAGACAGAGGTTTCAGGGGTGATGTTGCTGTTTAATCAAAAAACTTCACATTCCTGCCTTGTTTCAAAGACAGTCCTGGTATCATTCACTTTGAGCCAAAGGAAGAGATGGACAGGAGCCAAAATACACAAGTTAATCTATAAAGGGAACTTGGACTGGTGGGATGCAGTAAATAAATTAACTAGTTTCTGGGAAATGAAAACAGCGTAACACTGCACAGTGGGAATTTCTGCTGGGCTTTTTTGGAATTTTCAGTAAGAAACTGAGTCAAGGACACCTGGAGAAGTTCCCTCTCTCTTTAGGGATGATCTAAAATGCAGCTATTAAATTCGATTGTCTGTCCCTGAATAACAGGGTCACACAGGAAACATGAAGCACCAACAGCTGACGATGACATTCCCCATCCTTTTCACCACAGTGTACTGAAGAATTTAGAGACAGAAAAACCTTAGATACCTGGCGAAAGGAAAACTGTGGATTTTCTGAAGCTGCACAGAAAGAGAAGCAGCTGAGAGAAAGACTGCACTGATTCTAAACGCAGAATCAGACTGTACCACAGTTGCTATCACACCGCTGTTAATTACCTAAACGAATGGATGCACCTGAAAACCTGAACCACCATGGCGACTGCTGGGTCTTGCCGAGCTGTACAAGGCTGGTGGTACCTGGAGGTGCTGGGAGGTGCACAGGACCAAACCCTGTGGGAGCCACATTCCACGAGAGAACCAGAAGGCAGATTCCTCTGTCATTCTTATCTCCATCTTTTTAATCAAAATTTTCCAGTGGAACTTCTCCAAGCAGCTCTATTACTCGACTGTTGCTATTAATAGACTGAGCCAAGTCTTTGTCTGGGATGTGCTGGCACTGGTTCACTGAAGTTAATGGAGCCACTCTGATTTACAACTAGAATTTGGCTCTAACTTTTCACAACTATGTGTAGAATTTAAATAACAGTTGTACTTTGGTTTCTGTATATGAATGAGAGTACTCTCTTAGTTTCCTATACCAGTGTTTCCCAAGATCTCTTTTCCTCTATTATTTCAAACTACCCATTCATGATTTACAGTGAAGTCAGCAACACAGTGAAGGTTTTTTGCCTCAGGTTTTCGTGATGACACCAGAAATAGTAGGAAATATATTTTCAGTATCTTAGAAGGCCGAGGTAAGAACATCTGACTTGGAAACAGCAGCAGCAAGCGCTGAGTCCCTGTTAGCGCCGGGTGCAGGAGGACATTGCGGCACAGAGGACATTCCCTCCTCCGTCTGCTCCTCCTGTGCAGTCTCTCCCGTCGCCTGTCTGAAGGTACCTGCAGCCTTTCCTTCTGCTCCATGGGGAAGTGCCAGATAAGCAAGAGGGCTTTTCCTCCCCTCACTGGGTGCCCTCTGGTCCCACGCTTGCCATGGCTCGCATTTTGCTGATCTGTTTTGCTTAAGACCAAGTTTGCAATTTCACATCCTTGAAGCGACAGAAAAATGGTTAAAAGCAAAGTAATATACTTAAGAGCAGTAATATACTCTTCTCCAGAAGGCTCTGCTAAGATTTAAATAATATGATAATGGAACACATCTTAGGGAAAATCTAACATTTCTTTTGAGGAGGATGCTTCCTAAACCCTGGAAGCAGAATCGTTGATCTCAATGTGTTTAAAAAACTACGTGAAAACTGCCTTCTCTTTCACATGGAAAAGAAAAACATTAATGTACTTAAAACTCAACTGATGTTAACAATGACGTTATTGTTCTCCTCAGCTGGTAGGTGGTAGAGCACCCTCATGGACTACATTGTCTCTGGCTCTCAGAAAAGTCCTGGCAAGGCTGTAATACAACGTGCACATTCCAGACAGGCTTGCAATATTTTCATTGTAAACCTCTGAAAGCAAAAAGAAAACCGCTAAATTAAAAGTATATCAGAACCAAGAACACTGGAAGATGAAGAGACGCGTATTAACAGTGTGTCGCTCCGTGCCCGAGGAAGAAATAAAGCCACTAGCAACCTATTAAGATCCAAAGGTTCTTGTTTGGTTGGGGGCGGCGGGGAGGGTGTCGTTTGTTTGTGTTTTGTTTTGATTTTGTTTTAAAAGGCTAACTTTACTTCCATTCACTTATTTATTCCGTTTACTCCAATACTACCCAGGAAACCCTACATAGAGCACAGCCCTCTATGCAAAGCAGTTTGCAAACATAAAGCACACACTCTCTGCTTTACAAATCCGACAATCTAGAGGGATGAGACGAACAAAAGCCTGGAAGAGAAACAGGGTCTCCGCAGGGAACGGGACTTGTCCAATGTTTCCCAGCAGGCTGATGGCTGAAGAAGAACAAGACGCAGATGACACAGGACGCTCTGTGCACACGGCTGGGCTGTCTCTGGCCTAAGGTAATGATGTCTTATGTCTCAAAAAAAGATTTGTTCCAAGTTTCCACCATAATTATAAGGGGGGGAGGGGGGGGCAAGGCAGTGCCAGGAAATGCACGTTGTTACTGCCCGTACTGTATGTTTTCTCAGCTCAGGTACCAGTGCTGTGCATTAAAACTCATTGTTCACCCAAACCTTATCAGATATGGTCCCCGAGCATTCAGTGCAGGTTCAAGTCCTGCTGATGTCTCCAGCCCCTCACGGACTGCTCTTAAAATACCAGTCACCACCTCAACCTCTTCATTCTAGGGAGAGGTGGTTTGTATTGCACAATCTTGAATTCCTTGCAGCCAACTCAGTAGGTCAAAGCCTCATGTCTCTGGCAAATTAACTCTGTACAGAGAAAAATCAGTGACTCTAGACTGCAGTCAATTAACGAGTTACTTGTCTTTTACGGGGAAGCTTGCTTCTACTTACAGTTTGTTCTTGTTTGGCCTCATTTAGATTGCATTAGGCACTGCTAATTAATCCATAACTCATCTGCAGTTATATACAATGCCTGCCAAAAGCGTCACCCAACTGAAACACGGGTATTTTCTTTATCAAGGCTCTGATTTATCCTCAACAACCCAGGAAAAACAGCCCCTGGCACTGAACACAGCCACGCGGTATGTTCACATACTTGTGTGGTTCCATTAAAGTTTACCAACACAATCTTTCCAATCAGAGAAGCACGAATGAGCATTTTCCTTCATAAACACAAGCAGACTTCAAACTTCCTTTTGAGACTGGGCTATTGGTGTTTACGGATGAGAAACTGTAATTTGGGAAAACCAAACAGGATTTCTCCTCCAAAACACTCCGGAGACAAAGGCAACACCCTGCTAACATGCCGACATGTGGAGAAGTTCATAGATCTATTTCTGTAAAACTGCCCTTTAAAAAAAAAAAGGCTCTGTGGAAATAAAGGGGGGAAACACAGCTATTAATCCGTATCAAACTACAATATGCAACTGTTCTCCAAGCAATGAGAATCATAACTGTGTGAAATGCAAAGCAGACACCAACCTACCAATATTATGTCATGTACATGTTTGTGAATGACCTGTTTCTTATCAAAGGGTAAACACCTGATGTAAATATTAGCTGAAATTCTTCAGATTCCAATCAGTTGCACAGTGTACAGCACCTGACCCATCTGCTTCACAGACCATGAGATCCAAGAGATCTAATTGCTACCAAAATATCACCTGTCAGACTCTTGCTTTAGCAGGCAATCTTACTGGCCGTCCTAGGCAAGCCCAGGGAGTCTGAACTCCCGGGGGAGGCAAGTACCAAGTCTCCAGTACCACAGACACCTTCGGTAGGTTGATGATCTAGCACAGGTTCCCAGATCTCCATCCAGGTCTTCCTGGACAGAAATCTCTGCGCATGCACAACACGGATGCATTCTCGGTGACTGTATCTCTGAGACATGAGATGTCTGGAAATAAGAGCTGCTCCTTTGACCAGACTGTGAAATATCCAGAAATTCCAGACAAATGTCTGAAGTGTTCAAATTCCATCGCTTTCACATGACTGTTGAAAGGGTGAGAAAAATGGAAGGATACCACCTCCAGGAAAGCGTGGCTGGCTGATCATCTTTGTGCCCAGCATCTCTGAAAGTCACTGTTTCTCTCTTTTAAATAGATACGTTCCCTTCATTATTATTTTTTCTAGCCTATAATCAATTTTAACCCCTAGGACTTTCAGCTTTAGGTTTCAAACAGGAAGGCAAACATAGCAGATGACATCCCCTTTAGATGACTGGAAAGCACACGTTATGCTAATCTGTATTTTTCTTGCAAAGATTTCTGAAGACTCTAAAAAGCAGATTTCCCATTTACCGCAATTTCCAGAACTATCGTGCAGGTAGCTAATGGTTGCCAAGGACATCATACATCAAAACCCAAGGACAAACTTTCAAGTTTGGTTTGCACAGGCCCAGTGGGAAACAGCCTGCTACTGAGAGCCAGGGAAAGTCAAAGTGTCAGACATTCTCAAAACAGAGCCTAAACGGGATTTAGATGAGGTTTATGCCTTGTGTGCACAGGAATAAATTTCACCATAGTTTGAGGAATGTAAACATCTCCAGTAAAAACACATAGATACAGACTTAAGGCTTTCTGGAGCTATGGAAGTGTCTTGAGTAATTTAGAAGAGGAAGAAAATAATAATACTGCATCCCAATACCACCGGGGGGCGGGGGGGCGAGGAACAATACAACAGACGGACATGACAGAGGGGGGAGATAAATCTTCCTAAACTTCCTCACCCAGCTCTGCCTAGCTCCCTACAGAAGGAAGAGATTCCTACTGACTAGCGTGGGAGCTTTGCTTAAGCCACGATGGCAGAACTGGTCCATCCTACGCCTTCCCTGGAGTCATTTCCCATACAGCGATGACATCTCACTGCTGGACATGAACATTTGGCATTTCAATAACATGCATACTTGGCTGGTGAAAAGCTGTGGCCCAAATAAAGTGCTCTGGGACCTGAGAACCATGGTCCGATCTCTGGCCGAGGATTTAATGAGGAAGATCAGGTTTGGCAATCCTTCACAGCCCTGTGCGAGACCTTTTCTGAGCTCCCAACAGAGTCTGACCTTTTAATTAGGGCAGTCACCCGCCACATACTTCTCCTTTGTCCTTGAATTCCCTGACTTTCCTTATTCAGCCTCAAAAATTTCTCTTGGCTTCCATCATCATTACTCCCTAATCTACTAAACACCAAACACTTATTTTTGTATCTACCTCTGAAAGCACTTCTAAAAAAATGCTTTTGCCAGAACTCACAGCTTCACCCCAAACATACGCATTTCTTTCCAATCGTTTCCATTTCATCCCTTCTTACTTCATCACAATTTTCCTTCTTTCTTTTTTTAAATCTAATCAAGTTCATCTGATGCCGTAAGTTTACCATCCATGCTGCTTTTACAGGCTACAAGAACAGACTCACAAATATTCAGGAGCATTAGAGAATTACAGACTCTAAAGAACACAAAATTTCAGAAAGAGAACAAACCTAATGACACTGTTGATTTTTATACATATGCCTTTAGAATTAGCTTATATTATCCAGTATCCTAGAGAACACAGGAGAAAATTCAAAGTAAAAACCCTTCATTACTCTCCTTCCTCTCCCAACAAGTTTAGGAAGAAGGCTGCTCTTTAAGGGCAGAAAACTACTTTCCGCTCTCCCGCCCCCCACTTGACTCAGCACAAAGAGAGGCAAGGGATGTCTGATAGATCAGGAATCTCCGATAGATCAGCACGCACTCAGAGGACTGGTTTCTCCCTGAAGGATAAGCCATCATATTTTAAAAGACAGCAAGGAAAAAGAGATTTGATTTCCAGGAACAGGGTAAGCCGCAACATGAGCACATGCGCATAGATCAGTGGCCAGAGCAGTCTCAGAAGACGTTTTCTCTTTTCTACCTTACTGACTGCTTGCCAGCAAAGCCGTCCAAGAAATATCAGAGAAAAACAAAATTCTCACAGTCCCCCTGACCTACTACTGACTGCACTGAGCTTCCCACAGCTGAGGCATCAAGTCAAGCCCACGAGAGAAGAAAGTGGCCTCTAAATACGAGAAATCCAGTTCAACATCTGCCGCCACTGATGCATGGTTTGAGTCCAGAAAAACTAGCAGTAAAAGTTGGCTAGCACTCTGTGCAAGACAGAGTTTTAAAAATATGTCCATATTAACAGCCTGTAATGAGAAAAATCCAAGTGCTTAGAACAGGCAGCTCCAGCAACTGCCACACATCCCAAACCAAATGTATTTACAGCACTATATGGATCAGAATTTGCCTTTCCCGGGCTTTCCTAGAGCTCCGAGAGAGCTACCTCTCACTCCAGCTTATGAGTGAGAGCTGGCTGGCTGGGAAATGCCACAAAGTCATCTTATCTCCTGAAGAACAGTGGTTTTCTGGCAGCTATATATGCTTTCTTCTGTTATACTATAAAACTATTCTCAGTAGCTTAATGGATGGCTCTGTCGTTACAGCCCAAGGGGCCCAAACGCAAAACCCCCTGCAGACTCCAGTTTCTCTGTCCTGTAATTCTGTTTTCCTCAGACAAAACTGCCATGAGAACAAACATTGCTGCTGCTGCTCCAGCTTTAGACCAGATGGATCCAGAGGCATCGGGCTGGGCAAAAGGCAGCATCCAACCCGCACTTAATCAAGTGGGATTATATGTATTATTTATGTATATAAATACATACATGTGTGTATATATTTAGATTATAGCTTTTAGATGTAATAAAGATGGATTAAACAATTCATTATCTGCTCCTTAGATGTAATGAGAAGCTTTCTGCTGAACTTGGCAAGCTTTAGACTGTGTGCTATGAACGTCATGAACGATACAGAAACGCTCACGCTCCCTTCACTGTATTCCCAAAGTCATTCCCATCTAGAGATTACCTACACGTAAAGCGTTGGACAGAGAATCCCAACAGATCTTCCCCAGAGTGGAGGGATGGCATGGCCAAGCTGGCTCACCCAGATTCTCCTGGAGAAGAGGAGAGCACAGTAATCAGCTTGTGCTAATTGGAAAACTTCCTACCACTCAAGACAGGCGAGAACGAGACTGAGCACATGAGAAAAAGAGAAAGAAAGCAGAGACATGGCAACGGAACTTCAGCTGACAAAACAATCTCCTTGTACCTCCGAGTATATCTTACAAACTTTAACCATATACTGTCAATACCAGTAGGACTATTTGCCTTACCATAAAATCTTTCTAGAGTCCCTGAACGGGAACAGAACCCAGCACTCCTTTGCCTCCTAAGCAATTCTCCTTACTACAAATTAATTTTTTAATTAACTTACTACCCTCAATAAAGCATGTAACTTTTTTCTTTCATAACACATTGCCAGTCTAAAATGTAATTAGCAAACAATATTAGCACTTCCATCTTATATGCAAATTAAGGATTATGAATTAATATTAATCAATTCGGTATTTTTAAAAAAAGTTAGCTCTTTAACTTTCTTATTTTGTCCTAAGAAACAGAAACTATTCTTTTCCAGAGGATGTCTGGTTTTAGTCTAATTCATCCAGATGTTAAACATAATTGTGCCTGCCTTTGGGCTGAGGGAGACAGTAATGTAATATTCAGTTACTACAGAACATTCCACTGGAATAAGAGAAAAACAGCAAATATATACAAGACATAATATATTAGACTTGTGCATTCCTTTGGCAAGTATTGCATTTGAGTGTGTTCCCACATCTATCATTTGGGCAGAATTCATAAGCATTTATTCTTAATCTCACTGGCTTCCATAACAAACAATGAGAAACTGCATTAGTAGTTAAACATAATCTAGAAAAAATAATCTATTTGTTATGTTACTACAGGTTTAACGGTGGGGTGCAAGTTGCTCAGAATCACGGGCAGAAATTAAGCACCTGATCTGCAAACAGCACTCAGACATGCTGAAAAACAGACAGATGTTGGAGGAAAAAGACTGAGGAAAGCATAAATTTATTTAATCCTGGGAAAAGGCAGTGCCTAGAGCAATAATGAGAGAGACTTTAACAAAGCGGCTGATGCCAGGGCAGTTACCGCACCTCTGACAACAGGCCAGTAATTCCACAGAGAAGTGGAGGTTTCATTTAGAGGATCCGCTGGTTAGCGATAAACGAGAGACTGAGCGATTCTCTGTCTGTAACACTTCACAGCAATTAGTATCCATCCAAACAGAAAGGTGTGAGTTTTTTCAAATATGGCTTTCTACATTTAACCTGTTCTACAGAAACTTCCTCTTCAAGTTCCCAAATCCGTCATCTATAACCTGCATTTCACCATCAGCCTCACCACTTAAACCCCACCTGTGCTGGAGGAACATTACCTGCATTTCTACCAAGGGAACTGTGTAAAACTGTTTAACTGCCAGACCTCTTACCTCATCTATTTAACATGGACCTAGATTTTATTTATTCTGAAAAGTAAAACCCAACCACAACCTGCACGCCCAAGGGTAGAGCAGAGCTCGGGTGCTTGTATTAGACTGATGGTCATCCCAGAGATGACACACGAGACTGCCCATGTGCACAACATGTGCGAGATCAGTCCCTTGCACATAATAACACACTAATAATTTTAGCATTTTAAAGGTAAGTTTTCTGCTATAAATTAAGTTCTGTCCTTGTTCACTTATTTGGTTACATTCACGCATTTCCCTATGAAAAGTGCCATCTTGCACACGCAGAGATCCAGAGGACAAGCCCTGAAGTTGCGGCTGCCTGCGTGTGCCTGAGGCTGCTCTCAACCCTAGGTTAAACATTTCAGAATGTGGTTTTAATATTTTCCAAGATATATCCTGCTCCTTCCTCTGTTTTCCTGTGGCCTGTCACAGGAAGGTGCCTCTGGATGGGAGCAGATGGACTTTGCCAGCAGATGCTCTGGAACAAACCCAAGAGCGGAGTCAGTCCTTGGTGGGGAGGAAGGGAGGAAGGATCAATAGAAAATGGGACACTTCCACACTTCGTTTTCCAATTTAACACTTCCTTCTCCTGCCGCCTCCACCAGCTCATGCCTGGATCTGGGTGTGATATGTCCCTAATCATCCTCTTCGTGTGCAACCAGCGGCTCTGCTGGGCTGAGCGCACACTCTGCGCCTCCGTTTGGTGGAGACCTTGCAAACCGCCCGTGAATCGCCACCACGATGCCCACAAGCACCCACGGGCATGGCCGGGTGCACCTGGAAGCACCGTGTAACATCATACAAACCCTGCATTAAACCCTGTGAGGTCCGAGGACCTGCGTGGCATCCTCCAGCTGCTCCGCGACATGCTTCACGGGCCACTGTCTAGCTGAAGGAAAATCTGCTTGTAAGGAGAGACCAGCGCCATCCCCAGACTGGGGCACGGACACAGACACTGTGGCCCTCAAAGGTCTGCACTCAGGGTTTTGCTGAGTCGTTCTCCTTCCCCAAACCCACACACATCCAGAGATTAAGGAGCAGTTACTTAGACCACAGATCAGCAGAACCACCGCTCCTACCAGATTTACAGCAAATGAGATACAACACAATGTAACCAGGATGTTATTTTCATTCTTTTCCTGCACAAAGCAAATATACAGATAGGCACCACAGCAATTATTGAATTACAGTGAGACAATATAGACCAGACACAGCCATCTAAACATATACACACACTGAAGTGATGTTTGGCCTAGTTACCTCTAGAGATCTGGATGCATGTTCACTGTAAGTACAGCCAGCTCCGATTCTCTACCTCCAGTTTTTAGAAAACAACAGTTAATGCTTTGGGTCCACATTCCAGATATGTCCACAGAAAAGACCTGAAAGTCAGTGGAAAAGAAACTGTAAACATCAGACTCTGATGTGTTTTCAGTGCAACTCGTACCGTGTCAGAGATTTCCCCAATCTCACCTGGACCCGCCACGCAACCGGGATGTCTCGGAGGCAGCGGGCGGCTCCACACGCACCACGGGCGGCAAAGCTGCACAACTGACTTTCATAGACAACTCCTCTGCCTCAGCGGCAGAGAGTGCCCTTTGGTTTATTATATTCCGCCGCGCACAGTGTTATAGTGGCAGTGGAAAAGGAAGAAAAGCAAACAGCAGGCTCGGCTACTTCATTATCTCACCAGTCAATTATTAACGATGGTGCTTTTTCTGCCCAGCCGTTGGGCAGCAGCCACGACTCCTGCGTGGGCACAACTGAAAAATTCCATGAAGATGCCGCCGATGCCACAGCGGAGAGAGCAGGCGAGGCCCTCACCCCGAGGACCCCACACACCCCACTCCCACACATCCCCCCGGGGTGGCACCACCAGAGGAGCATCCTCCACTGTGCCGCACCTCGTCCTTTGCTGGCCCCAGCATGGGGTCAGATGGCGCTGGCCGAGAGCCCTTCCTCTGGGGCAGCTGAGAAGCACTGCTAGGCAAAAGCTAATTAAATCCAACTGAAAGTAGGTAGATTTAACGCAACAATTTGATTGGATTTTCTGCTTTCAGAGAGAGAGAGAAAAAGGGTTGCACAATAAATGTTAATGCAGTTCAAGGAAACACTGAAGCTGTTTTATATGCTGCAGATTTTTTGTCTTTTTTTTTTCTAATGGTTTTTTTTTTGAAGTGTTTTGTTCATAAAACAGCACAGAAGACACACAGATTGAGGCTTTCATCTATTTTGTAGGACTCTGAATCAACTCAAGCCTCTGCAATAAATTCCTTCCTGCCTCCAAATATATGCGATGAAGCCTGATACTAACATTTTATAATGTCCTTATCTGGTGAGATGAATTCCCGCTAGTTTCCAGCTGGGCTTAAAAAATAAGCCGATTTTATGCCACTATTTTTTCTGCAAACTAAGCTGCCAACTGGGTAATGCCATGCAAGCAACAGCTCTCTGATTTGGTCTTGGGTATCGTCTCTCAAGGGAAAACTGGGGATTCCTTCCATGTTTCCTAAAAATATAATCTGCTCGCTCGTGGCTATGTTCGGTTTCTGGTGGTGGTGAGGCGCAGGCTGCTCTCCAGTGGGGCGCAGACTCAGCCTTTGGTTTTTGCCTGCCTTCCCCACACTCTCCGGCCAGGTGATGCCGAAGCCACCGCAGAGAGTTCAGAATCCATCCCTGGTTCACTGCACAGCAGAATCAGGAGGGGACGGGGATTGTTTCATTGGGAAAAACCTCAACTCTGCATCCCCTGCGCACGAGGAGAATACAGGAGCCTCTGCAGTACAGTTCTCTGATGATTCATTTAAACCACGTTTGAGGTTTTTCTGCGAGCAACCATCCCAGCTCCTCTTCAAAACCCTGTACGCAAATAAGCCATCCCTAAGCCTGATTTGTTTTTTTTCCACCAGCACATAATGTGATTGGTAACTCCCAGAGTACAGAGAAGGGCTCCAGGGAGTTACTCAGTAACTAACTCGGTGTTTAGTCATTGCATTAAATACTGTTTTCACAAAGCAGTGACTTGGTATCTGATCAAGTCAAGTGTTCTGCAACAGGAGGCGAGGGGACCGTTTCCAATGGTCTGAGAAACGAGAAGAAAAAAAAAATAATATCTTGCACTGCGTGATGCCAGCTTGGAAGGAAAGAGACAAACCTGAGCAACTCCCCCTGCCAGGTCTCGAGCAAAGCTCTCGTTGGGGACAGAGCTGGCGACACCAGTCGTGCCTCCGCTGCGCGGGAGGGTTTGGGCATTTCTTTTGGAACAGTAAGTTTCGTGCAGGTATGTCGGGATGAATGATTTGTCGAAGCGCTGCACAGAAATCTGACCTTAGTCCTACATGAATAATAAAGGTTCAAACATACCACAAGAAGAAAAAAAAATGAAGAAAGCCAAAGTCAGCATTTTTCCACCCAAGGCCTCAGAGGGTTAATGCACCAACTCCTGCCTCTCCCGGGCACTGCGGGGCCAGCTGAACTCTGCAGCGAGGCCGTTAGCTTTGGAGAGTTCGGTTTAGCGCCAAGATTTGCCACAGATCTCTGTAAGCTTTGGCCCTTAACATTCCAATGAGATTTTTTTTTTTTTTAAGATATTTGAGCGCATCACGGTTATGACAGTGTCCAGACTTTTCCGGACACAGCACAGCACCCCACGTCTGTCTCCTGACTGCTCTGGACAAGAACTGTCCAGACATCCAAGTTCAAGTGTCCTTAAATGAAGCATCTCTCGTATGTAAATGGGAGATAAACAAGACTCTTCGTGCCACACTGCTGTTGGCATAAATCCATTAAAAACTGTGGGACCCTCAGAATCAAACACAACCTCCCTCCTAACCTGAGGGTGCTGAAAGCCGCTGCGGGGTGCAGAGTGTCAGCAACGGCTCGGAGTAAATCACTCAAAACGTTGCAAAACAGTGCAAAGCCTCAGGAAAACAGCCCTGTCAGCACAGTATCACGTAACCTGGAGCTCTAAACCAGCACAAGTTTTACTAGTAACTTCCAATAATACGCAGTACTATGCATACAATAATAGCATTCACTAATTATAAAATTATTTCAAATATAAATCACATGCCTCCAAATGCTCCTCCTAAATTATAAACCAGCTGCCTTGTAAAGAAGTTATTAAATGTTGTATAGGGTCCACAGCTCTAATGCTTTGTATCTCACAATGGCAAATTGTTCCGAGGCTGGATTCGGCTGCGGTACGATGGGGGAGGACCGTGCAGCCACGCTCGCCTGCTGAACCCACAAACCCTGCGCAGAGCTAACAGGGAGCAGGGTAAGAGTTCCTTCAGGGCCCAGCTGTCACAGTAAATCCATGTTTTACAAGTATTAACAATTAAATCTTCCCACTGCCTTTGCATGAAGTGCTGTAGATTTGGGCTGAACAATTGCCCTTTGCTCTGTCCTCCAATTCAAGCACAGAAGAGTGCAGAAGGACGCGCTCCTGAGAGATGGGGGTTAACCACAGCCCTGCCCCAACTCAAATGCACTATGTTTAATGACTAATAACGATTGAATAAGATGTGATGGAGAGACCCCAGAAGAGAGCACTCACAGCTGCTCTTGGCAATTAAAAACACTACAAGACATTACAGTCAGAGAATATGATAGAACCAAGGCAGAAAACTTCCTCTCATGTGAGACACAAGCGCACCAGCCAGTCATTCATCACCACCACGAAATAACTAAAGTACTCTCTGGAGGTCTACAAGGCATGCTTAGGTTTGTTATCTATATACTTACATGGGAACAATAATAAACAGACCAAGAGGAAAAACAATCAAAGGATTTTGTAAAAACAACAGAGCTGACGTTCATTTGATCTGTCCTTGGGTTCCTAAATGTTTAGAGTGCATTTACATTATGTTTTCAAACTCTTCTTCACAGCCAGAAATATCGATATACACAGTTCATTTCTTAATTGAGAGCTGCGACTTTCAGGGAATCCCTGAATGGTGGGAATAAAGCTAATGCTTTCAGAGATGCATAAAATCTTGTAATACTAATGATAAAGACGTCAGTGGTTGCCATCAGTATGCCTTTCATTTCTGAACGCTGCCACAGTCACGGTACAAAATTGCTTGGAAGTAGAAAAGCAATAGTTAGGATTACAAGCCAAAACTTGCCTCTTAACGCTACTTTACAGATGCTTTGCTTGATCTGCACGTCGCTGGGATGTGTTCTGCACTCGTGTGCAGCTCCTGAAGGCAAGGACCGATAACTCCGGATAAAATGCAGAAAATGTGAGCCATCAACAACAACCAAGGGAGAGGGCTTCTCACTGTCCATCGGCATCTCGCATTCTGCCACTGCTCATTTAATACTAATTGCACAGTACCAACATCACAAAAATGTCCACAAACTGTAGAGGTATCAGATCAGCATAATACTAAAATATTTTCTCATGGCTGTGACAGTCTTCTTTCATACAGACCCAAATACACTGAATTAGTCTCTGGTTCCTAGGGTGAGCCCCTGAAGGCAGGAGGATAAAGTGAAAACCGCAGCTGCCTCGGGGATTCCTCGGCCGTCGCATGCAGGTAAAGAGCCGGGGGCTGATCGGAGCCCCCCTCGCCCCACAGGGCCGCCCCCTGCGCATCTGCCTTCCCAGCCCTTATTACTAGGTGCTGGGAAGCGAAACCCGAAGGCGGAAGCAACCCAAACGGCAAACGCTACCCATACAAACCTCCGATTGCCCAGTGGGCTGTTACCTTTCAATGTTATTTGCATTACTTGGCATCAGCTGGGATACAGATGGCTGCTCAGTTACTGGCTTCAAAAACTAGGTCAATGGCGGCACAGATATAAAGTAAAAATAAAAATCCTGGGGTTTACCCACCAAAACCATCCAAGTAACAGCAGCCTAATAGACAAAATAATATCCCTGAGAGCCCTCACCAATCCCAGACTTCACAGAGGCGGCCGCCCCACCTAGTAACAAACGAGCCAGCAGGGCAGAGGACTCAGTGCTATTATAGACACGTATTCGTTGTTTTTTCACTAGAATCCAGTAACTCCTGCAGGAGTTAATCCTTGTGCATAACATTATAGCAAACATAATAAATATTTTTTAGCATTTTCTATGATTTAGTAAGTTGTTTGGTAACAGTTTATAGAAGAAAGGTAACACAAAGCCAGCACTATTGTTCTAAGTCACACTGACGTACCGCGGATCAAAGACAGGTCCCCGAGTTCCTTCAGTCCCTGATTTGATACAAAATGTTCTGCAGCCAAAGCAACTTACAGAACTTTCCTTTGCTCGTGCTCCTTTTGGGGCTGGGTTCCCAACTGACAGCAATGTAAGCAGCCGTAAGGAGGAGGGTTTTCTGCTGCAGCGTGGAGCAGAGGGAAGCAGCGGTGCGCTGGGGAAAGCACACTCGCCAAGAATTACCTTGAATTGGCACTGCCGCCCAACAGCACCGCCACGCTCGCAGTCCCCTAAATCTTCACTGGGAGTTTTGGCTGAGTGGGGTTACAGGATTTTTCCCTGGGAAAACACATAATGGTAGATCTTTAGGCGAGAACAATCAAATCATACTTGAAAGCCTCATTAGGAAAATAAAACAATATTTAGCTGAACAGGGCTCCCAATGGAAACCATGTTGTAAGCACACTTAAATGTTATACCACCAGTGTCTGAGCTCTTTGAACCTGTAGAAAAATCTTTAGAGAATACCATACGCTGTATCACGCAACACTGGGACATTTTAGTGTCTGAACCAAGGGGCTGTACCAGCCTGGGTAAGTGGTTTTAATTTTACTGTTTAAGATACAGTTTCTCTAACCAGCTGAAGTTCATTTTGCATGGCTCGCAGATTACTGGCCACCCCTGGGCCTCAGCACGCGATCTGCTCAAGCTGTTTAAATGGAAATGCAGCCGAGTCCCTGTCACTGCCGCTGCCGAAAGGGGAGCGACTGCCGTCACCCTCCTCTGCCCGTTCCTCTCGCCCATCCCTGACGCTGGCCTCGCTGCGGCTTGAGTGCTGGTTGGGCTCTGCTGAGTTCATTCAGTTTGCTCATCCGGCAGGAGCTGCTCAGGGTTTTTATTTTGTTTTCTGCTGGTTTATTGAGCTGAAGGAGGTCACCGAGGAACTGGGCGCGTGTCGAGCCGACGCCAGGGGAGCGGAGGGGAGCGGGGCAGGACGGCCGCGTTTCAGCAGCACCGAGCCATCCCGGTGGCTCGTGCTGTAACACAGAAATTCATCCCAAGTCCCTTCCCGCTCACAGCGTTAGCGCTGTGCTGAGCTTCCTTCGACACCAAACGGAGCCTGGGTGCGAAATACAAGCAGCATGAGGGCTTGTCCCTCCAACCTGTGATCCCCCGAGGTAACGGCAGAGGGTGGACCCTCAGTGCTGCGGTACCCGAGATATCAACCTGTACCCAGCAGAGGCGTACCAGAAATCCGCCTTGAGTCTGATACTGATTCCACGCAAATCAATGGCAAAACTCTTTCTCTAAACTGGCTAAATGAAAGGGCATTCAAAAAAGAAATCGGGCATTGCTTTAAGAATGTGTCACTCATCAGAAGTTGTACATTTTCTTTTTCCACAGATAATTATAAAACTCAGATTTAAATGAGATTTGTCACTACATTTAAAAAATTTGTTCAGGAGTCACACACATATTTAGGTATTAAAGAGCAGTGCAGGATGCTAATAAACAGCTCCCAAGGAAATAGTGATCTATTTGTTTACCTTTTAAGCGTTGTAAAGTGTGAGAAAAGTAAGAAGAGAGGGACATTACGGTTCCCCGGGGACAAGGGTCCAGCTGAAGAGCAGAAATGCCAGCTGCTGCCTGCTTTTGTCATCAGGTATGTGCTCCTCTCTGTCTGCACTTAGAAAAATAAATAAATATCACGGGCTTCTGGTGGTATGTCGATCCAGTTACACGGCAAAGGCAGCAGCAGGCTCTCTGCTTTCTCTCACAACACTCAAGTACAGTGGTGGCTTTGTTATGGGGAAGCTAAATAAATAATGTAGCCACTAGACGTCATAAAGAAAAGGAGCATTACGTGATTAAGTTGCAGACACAGAGTGGGACAGCTCTGCCATGCTCCCAGATAAACCAAGGGTCAGCGAGGGAAGCCACAGACTCTGCCCGCAGCTTGGTGCGGCTGCGCGCGGCTTTTAAAGGCAAAAATTACACTGGGTGGACAGAGAGAGAGAACACGAAGGTTAAGTAACTTAACATGGGCGTTAAGTACAGCTCAGTTCAGAATAATGACTACTAACAGGTATTTCTTTCTCATATGCTTTTGTTTACTGCAGCGCAGCTTATAAACGTCTGAAACCAGCAGGATCTGAACTAATGTCTCGTGAATGTAGCTTTTGAAAAGAATCAGTCTGTCTCACAAGGCGACTTGAGCACACGTATTTTCACAAGTAAAAACAATATTATTCTAATAATCAAACACTAAGAAGAGTTTCAGCGCTCTCCAAGCAAACCTGGCTCATTAATCACAAAACTTCACATTTGGGAAGCATTCATTTGGCCAGCAGTCTGGAAACGCCAGTTAATCATTTAAATTCTGGAGTCTCCCTGAACTTCAGAAGACATTGGGATGACAGAAAAATATACAAAGCCATTTTACATTTAAGATTAATACTTTAGGAAGCATACATTTTCTCTTCTATGAACCTTTTCTGCTAATAAGGACCTTATTCTGCAAGCTACGCACAATGGAAATTTCACAACAGCTTTTGTGTGAGTTTTCACTATGGAAAAAACTCAGGAACAAGTTTCAAGATGTTTTTCACGTGCTAAAGTTGTAAGAAGTTATTAACAGAAAACAGGAAGCACAGAAGATGTCTGTTCTGGAAATTCCTCTAAGTGGATATACAAGATGCTACGCATGATCTCCGCTTTTTTAATCTGATTTTATATATTAAAATAAGCAATTTTCCTAGGTAGCCAACATGAAATTCTATGAGTCTCACCTAATGACTGACAATTCACTAATAAAACCCACTAAAACTGGAAAGGGTTTCTTTTTTATTTAATATGAGCAAATCCTTCTTGTTTTACCAGTTTGTTTTATATGTTAGGCAAAATTACTTGCAAGATATATATATAAAAATACATATAAAGGTTCTTTGAACTCAACACTTCTCAGACGAAGAGCTGACAGAAGCTATTCGATGGACAGATTCAGGGCTACACAGCCATTTAGCCACATTCATGCAATAACGGCAAAAAGTCTAGCGCCCAGTCCCCTGCTCCATTGACTAGACCAGATTGCCTGTGTTAAACCATCGCGCACCAGGCGAGCTTTGGGGGTGCACTGTCAGAGGGCAGCTCAGGTTACGGTCTCAGAGCCTTAAGCCTGAGAGACCCAAGAGTACGGATGCAAGCTCATATTCCATTAGTATGGCAGCCAACGTTCTACTGACCCATGTGAAACGCCACCCAAGACACCTCTGAACCACCACAGAAGCAATTCTAAAACCCACACCACTTACCACGTACCTGAATATGGATTTTAAGTGTCCCTTCTACATTAGTGCATGAGATGTGCTACAGGGAAGAGGAGAGCAGCTGGTGCGAAAGGAAGGGCAAGGAGGGATCAACACATCCCAGAGTCGCTCCCACCCGTGTAATTCTAAGCTTGGTTATGGTTCTGCATCTGTCCGATACGTGGGGCTCCTCAGCCCTCGCTGCAAAACGCCACATGGCAGAGACGGCAGCTGAGCTTCCCGAGGAACAGATGCTGCTTATGGAGAAAGTCATATTCTCCAGTTAAACAACTTCTTTCAGTCAAGAGTTCGCAGGGAATTCTCATGAGATTGGGACTGGAAAGTCGTCATTTCACACCAGTAGAATGTCAGAGACATGAACCTTGCCAGCAGAGATCTGCCAGGAACAGCTTTCTGGCATTGTCCCATCGTAGATATTTTCAGTTTGACGACTGAATCGGTTAAGTAAGAATTGCTTCAGTTCATATCAAAAATTGCTTTTCAGCTTGTCCATAAAAAAAACCCTTTGAAGTACAAGCTCTTGGTTTGTGCCAAATAGAATGTTCCGATTCTACCTAAAATTAAACATTTTATTTCAAGGTATTCAGGACATGCAAAAACATCAAAGAACCACCAAACTGTGGAGGCAGTGAGCGGCGCAACTGAACAGCATGTAACCTGGCAAGGGCCGCAGAACACACCTGAAAGCGGGACGCCTTCCTGGGCAGTTAACTCCTACTGGGGCCTCCTACAGCACCGGAGGTAGCTAAAGCAGGGGACCGCGAGCACAGCACTCTTACCCCTACAATCTTACAATTAAATTGTCTTAGAGCTTCTTCTACACACGTCCTTCAGCAGCAGGGCCAGGTGAAGGAATACAGGGTGGTGGGCTGGCACAGGTGCAAACCGCACACTTGCCATAAGCAAAAAGACCACGCTATGCCTGGATTAGACAAAAATACAAATGATACGAGCTCATCCGATGTGAAGCTGGAAGGACCCTTGAATGTATAAATCCCTCAGCAATGCAGAATATGTGCGTACGGCCGTCGTGGGGAATCAGTCCAGATGACCTCCTTTCAGTCTCCACCAACCACACATTCCCGCATCCCGTATCCCCGCTGTTACCGTGCCGTATCCGCAGTCAGCATTCAAGGGAGTGGAGAATTTCAGCTCTCCCAAATCCCACAGCATCATGTTGCGGCTGTTTTGAGCGTGCCAAAATGGGGTGGGCACCACATTCTAGGGCTTTATAAATCTCCTAAATCAGACCTCATGGTGCTGGGAATATCGTTTCCTTAAAAGGTTTGATTGGGTGAAGAGCTGCACGGGGCAGTTTGGAGAACTGAGACACTGGCCATCTCTCTGGGCAATTTCGGTAGTGTCAGCAACACACAAGCAGCATTCCCTTGCCCATGCTTGGGTTTCTGCAGTGTATGATACGCAGTCAAGTCATTCTTAAGCCTTCTACAAATGGTCCTGTAAAAACGGCTTGTGATATTTTAGATACCAGAAAATTCAGCTTTAGCAATGAACATGCAACATGATGTGAGCATTTCACAGACAGAACAGTAAAAACCCAGAGACTAGCTTTACGGTGATTAGTCACAGAAGTACAACAAACCCTTGGGTCAAACCTTGACGTTTTACGGGCTCTAAGATTATCACAAAACTCAGCTCAGAGTATGTTTACTATCTAAACCATTTGTTTTACAACTCATGAAAAGCTTGTTGACAATTTTAAAATAAATATTTATTTTTAATTTTATATTAGTAACTTTTTTCAGAAAAAAAAAACCAACCACAAAACCTTGCTGATTTATATTATTATCATAAAAATAATTAACTAGAAGCATTTGCTTCAAACCAGGACTGAAATTTTATTAGATCCAGACTCAGTGGACAGCCCGCAATGCATAATTACTCCTGGACAGATGAATAGCAAAAAGATATCATTTTCAAATTCTGATCATACTCCTTCCCTGTTCTTGAAGCTAGAAGCCCGTATAGCAACAGGGACAGGTGCAGAAAAGTCCATGATCCAAGAAATAAGCTTATATAGCTCCATGCATGGAATGCTGCACCAAGGATAAACTCCCAAAGAGGAGAGGTGTCATTTCATATTTGGGATGAAAAATAGACAGGTTTGTGTATTCTAGAAAGGTCCTATGCGTATCAGCATTGTTCCACATTTCCTGCTACAGGTGCTTACTATGACAAATGTTTATCCACTTGACTGGAATATTGCAGCTGGAGATGTGTTCATAGGGTTTGGGTGTTCTTTTTTAAAATCGCCAGATGAAGTGTTCCAGCTGTTTAAGAACAAGTCTCAAGATAATACATTGTCTTCACAAGGTTAAAAAAAAAATCTGACAATCCATTATGAAACAGTAGCTCTTGTCCTTTAGAGTTCAGACTAAAAATCTGGCAAGGAACAGCTACTGCACCAAGTACTTGGTTTTGATTTATCTGTGAAATCTAAGTAATCTAAATTTGGGACTGAATTTAAATCCCTGAACAATCCCTTTGCATAAATTCAGCAGAGACTTGATGTATTAAAGTTTCCATGCAGTCAGTCCACAGCTTCCAAGGCTATTCTTGGAATTTCTTTTGGACATGGCTAAGCCATGAAACCAGAGCACCTCTCAGCTGTGCTCTCATTTCTGTGCTGCCTGGATCACAGTCAGATGGAGCAAAGAAATTGCCAAATTCAAAGAATAGGTGGAATATAGTAGAGTAAAAGCAAGTTGAGGCTGGACTGGTAGGCCAGAGGGAAAGTGATGGGTAAGGCTGTCCTAGCAAGGAGGCTTGAAATAGGAGCCAGTCGAGGAAATTAATTGGGGGGGCGCACCAAAAAAAAAAACAGAAATGCTGATTTGGAGGAGGGTGAAGAGGAAGACATGGATCAGATGGGAAACTAGGGGAGTTCGGATTTGTTTGGCAAAGAGACTGTAGCTTGGAAGTAAGAGAGTGACAAGGAAGAGTTGCAGCCCAGGCAGGCAGACGCAGTAAGAGCCAGCAGGAGAACAGGGGCTGTTCAGGCAAAAAGAGAAAAGGACAAAATCTCAAAGCTCAAGATATAAAGTTAAATTAAACTAATAAAAGCAGGGAAGTATTAAATATTCTTGACTCAGTGAGAAGGAAGAGCATTCTTGCTAAGTAGGCTAGAGGCTTTGTTCAAAAAGCCAGAAACAAGCTGGTCATTCTGATAATTAATGAAAACTACCACCACAGCGTAAGAGCCCATCCTGGACAGGGAAAGTGCAGCTTAGAAAGCGGAATAAATTACAGGTCCACAGATTGTCCGAGTCTGATCAGCTTCACTCCAGGATACCTAAAGGCCTGGTTAAAGCAGCCTCAGGACTGTTACTGTTTATCTCTGAGGGCTGATGGAAGCTGGTCGCATCACAGAAGACAGGAAAAAAGGCAAATAAAATGCCTGTCAAAGGAAGGTGAGCTGGAAGGAGTAGAGAGGAAGAAGAGAGAAAGCATCTGGTTGGCTTAACTTTGATTTGACCATGTCATTGTTGACAAGTCCATGTTTCTAAACAGTCTGTTAACTTACAGTTGCTTATGATCAGTACATTTGATTATTTATATTCATTCACTTTGTACGTTTTCTGCACTTCATTTGTTGTATGAAGATTTTCCAAGCTCAAACGCTTTCCATGTGCCTATACAGCAGTTTGAAAGTATTTGTTCTTGGACCACCTTCTGTCATTCTTCATTATTCTGCGAGTGCTTCCAGTGTTAGACGCGAGAAGTCTGTGGGATAGCAAAAGGCTGATGGTAGATCCCCAAGCTTACTTAGCCAGCATGCGAGTCACTTAACGTGCTGCTTGTGCCTCGTGCCTGGATGTGTTTACCCAATACCTGCCTGCACTAACCGCTGCTCTGCCAGGAAGGCAGGCCATGCTTGTATTTATAGAATGATGCATATCTCTTGAGAACAAGTACAGGCACTCTGTTAATTTGCATATGAAAAAAATATCTCATTCTGAGACATATAGTCTACATCCATGCATGCCCACAGAGAAAATAATGTAAATTCTGTGTCATTTGTGATGATGCACAGAACTGTATTTGGGCATAATTTTCTAAATGTCTGGTTCCCATTCTGGCTTGATGTGCACTTTACATCTATAGGAAGAGGAAACCCCCTGAATCAGCAGGAGCATCACCTTCAGTATTGGTATAACCGATTTCACTTCCAGGCCATACTGCCTGATGTTCACTCTCACACCTTAGCACCCAGCATTACTCAATGCCAAAAAACTAAAAATACTTTGAGCCATTAAACCATCATCCTCTTGATAGTGAAGGATCTTCCAGGTCACCAGAAAATGCCCTTGTTAGATTTTAATAAATTCATTCACTTTTAAAGATATACATAATTTGACACAACAGTGTTAAGTTCTGTTGCTATCCTTTAAAAAGTTTTTTCAAGGCCAACTGAAGTAAATGGCACCTTTACATTGATTTTACTGTTTTGAATCAGACCCAAGTCAGACCCAAAGCACTGGGCAGGAGATATCCAAAGCAATTAGTCTTTTGCATACACTTGAGATAAATACATCCCTTGTTTAAAGAAAGTTTACATTTGCCCTCCCTTGTTTGAGCGTGTAAATGGTACTCTGAAGAAAAGCACAAGAAGCTGTGCTGGAACACAGCAGGGTGGCAGCCAGGGAACACGGAGCGCCTGGCTTGGGGAGCGCGCTGCCGCTGGAATCGGCTCAAGGCACCGAGATCTGCACTGCCCTGCACTTGGCCAACGCTTCCAGCACGAGCAGTGGAAATGTGGCTCTCCAGAATATTCTGCACGACACCTGCTGAAACAGTGAGCTGCTATCACAGTACTAAAAAGATGAAAATCCAGGTAACAGAAATTAGAGGGAATTTTTCAAAGAATAAAATTTATCAGATATATTCAAATTTGACATCAATGGTACTTCTAACACAGTTTTTCCTTTGCAAGTAACTTCTACAGAAATTAAAACTTCATTTTAATAACTTAGATTAAGAAAACACTATAAACAAAGAACTATGATTAGTTCCTCACCTCTCTCCTTTGCTTTTTGTTCACTCTGTATTAAAATTCTATACATACAAAATTACATTAAACAAACACTCACAGAACTCTTATTCCACTTCGGCCTGCCCCACCCTTCAATCATTTTACGAATCCATTTTCCCTGTTTTGTGCCACAAGTCTCCTGTCAGGTCACCACAGCGGGCTCCGCCAGTGCCAGCTCTTTGCTCCAAACTGGCCAAGGCCAACTGGAACCAGCCACGATGGTGACAATCTGGTTTATCATCTGAAGCCACAGGTCAAAGGGCAGCATCTTCATTTATGCTCTGGGACTGGCACAGAGTCAGCCCAGCCACGACTGGAAGCTCTTGGAGATTCCAGTATGTTGGGGACAGAATCTTCAGGCATTTAAGTTACTAAAAAAATCAAAGTATGTGCATTTTTCAGAGACTTGTTTGTTAATTGGCCAGACTTGGGAAGATTTTCAGAGGGAACAACAAAAAGCACATCCCTGATGCAAATTCATGCAAAACAAAATTTAGTTCCCTTCTCCAAAGCGTGGGAAACAAAGCTGCTCAGTGACAGGTCAGAAGTACTGAAAATAGGCAAGACATCATTTTTCCCCCTAAGCTTGTTCTTAGAAATACAGGATTCATTTTGTCCTCATTTTCCTGAAATTCTGGGCAAAGCAACCAACCAGAACGCAAATTCTCAGAGGAAAACCTCTGGCAAAGTCAGAATGAGGAAATGAGCGCACTACAATTGAAAGTACCGAACACCTGGTAGCACGCACAGCTATAGTCCTTCATCCTTCAACTCCGAGCCAGAAGTGAGGATGAAGAGGCCGTGTCGGGGCTGAGGGTGGGCACGATCCCCGGGCTCCCCCGGACCCGGGGCTGTCCGGGCAGGGGGGAGCCCAGCGGCCCATGCCCCAGCCCCTCTCCAGCCACAGCCTGAAGTTTCTGTCACTGGATGCTGGGATGCGGTTTCCAGCTCCCGCGGTTCGCCCTGCGCTGCGTGAGCAGCCAGCGGGACCCCAGCAGGCCTCAATAGCCCTGTTGGTGCGAATCTGGCCCTTGGCATGTTTGGACTTGCACCTTAGCACTAAATAAGGCCACACAAGAGACAGTATCAGAGCGTACAAAAACCCTCTCAGGCAAATTCATAAGTAAATACATTTGCATACTCTCTCGCCATTTGTAAATGGCTGGAAAATCTTATGTGATTCCCTCCCACACGCACCCAAAAAGACTTTTCTTTCTCTCACCTCCCCTATTTATTCAACCTGGATTTCTGTTTTCCAAATATGCACTCAAACTGTTTTTCAAGTCTTAACTTTACTATCTTCTCATTAATTTTCACACTTACGTGCACACCGTTTGGAGATGTTTCTACTTGTTAAATATATCACTTCATGAATATTTTGCAAAACACTGAACACACTAGAGTTAAGTTGGAATCTTTAGAATACACTTCATTGAAATACATTGTTTCTACCTGACACTGCTTCATTCTTGACATTAAATGCTGCTAAGGAGACCTTTCTTTCTGAGAGAAGAATCCTATTAACAGGTCTCTGCACAACAGGAAAAGAAGGGTCCAGGCAATTACTGCCCCTGTGATTTTTGCAGGAAATAATTATGTAGCTCAGGTCTTTAAAGCAATAGAAAGATTAAAAACCCTCCTGCTGAAGACAGCATAAATAAGCCACATTGTTGCACAGCAAAACTCTGTTAGCACTGTAATTCCACATATTCTAACCGATGAAAGAATGCCTTTTACCACTGAAATAATATCAGGTTAGATAAAATCATTTCAAAAAACTTTCCTGTTCGTAGCAGACAACAGCACGTTATCTGGCAGCGTGCCTTTAACACCACACACGGGATCAGAAGTAACACACCAAAGAAACACAACCAAAACCCCCTCCTCACTTTCCCCCGGGACCGTTCAAAGCAGGCGACAGGGCCGCCCTGCATCGGCGACACGCGGTTCTCGTGGCAACTGCGATACCAGGTTGGTGAAAACGCCGCTTTTGGAGGGTTTCCAAAGATCTCAGGGGCTCNAAGCAATCAGTGTAATTTCTGTAACACGCATCATCACCGCCAGCGTTCGTCACATCAGGCTGTAGCTTCCTCTGCCAGGTCCGCGGGGACAAAGCCGTCCCCAAGCACACCCCCTCCCCGGGACGGGCTTACCTGCCTCCCCCCCCCCCCGGCTCCCCCGGCCCGCTTGGCCACCC
>VZSZ01004624.1:201306-267901 GCA_013398815.1 Ibidorhyncha struthersii
GTATACAGCAATTTACCTGCTCTGTATGCTGTCTGAGGTGAGGTTTGAGGTAACAGCAGCAGGCTTTCCATTTTTCACAATTTTTATTCTTCAGAGCTTTCTTTGCTCTCCAGTTTGTAAACAAGAGCTTGCCAGGCAGGAAAATACACCAGGAAGGCTGAAAGGGATAATAATGTGCATAGCTTTCCACACCAGCGCACCAAGGCAAGAGGAAGAATATCCAATATAAGACCCCAGTTTCCTAGGTTTTTTAAATAGTTTGTTCCAAATATTTTCTTTCTTCCTTCTGAAAAAGAGGGAAAGGAGATAAACATGCAGGCAGGATTGCAGGAGTTACGAAGAGGAGGAGAAAAAAACACCCAGACAAACAAAACCCCCAAGTTCTACCTTCTCATTTACATTTTTTCACTGAATCTTTCTAGACACCTATAGTGTCTAAAACGTACCTGACTATAGTATTGTATAACTTCACATTATACCTAAATTAAGCTAACTACAAGATGCTCTCAAAAGCTCTCAAAAGCACCTCCAACCTTCTTCCTTACCAAAGAGCACGTACCAGGCTGCCCCACAACTTTGTGCTGAGCGTGCAGCTGGGAAACGGGTCATTCAGCGCACAGCCTGGGTGAAAGCTGTTCACCAACACACGGGAAAAGGCCAAAAGGCAAGGAGGAAAAGGCAAAACTCACCCCGGACACCAGTAGCCCTCAGACTGGATTAAATGTATTCCAAAACTTGACCCGAAAGCCACATTTTATGGATGCGTGTATTAGCACCTCCGTGTAACGTAAACAGCATGTGCAAATGACAGTTCTGTTTACTAACTTCAGAAGTTCCATTTCCATAAAAACTTAACTGTATTAAAAGACTATCTCGTCCAGGTTCCATGTGGGCAGTCGCATTTGTAAGTGTGCGCAAAACTTTCCCTATAATAGATTCTCAAAGGTCTATGTAAAATAAGTCAACGTCACAGATTTCACTCTTTGCAGATAGTGCATACCAAAACCTTAACTTTAATATTTTTGCTACATGCCTATTAGGTGCTACGCAGTCCAGAAACAATGTAAATGGAGGCATCCCTCTGCTGAAGGGCCCCTCCAGGAACCGTGCTTTGCTACCTACAGTAGTTCTTTTCTGCAGCTGTTGTTTCTTTTCAGAGAATGAGCTCTCATTATTTTTTTAAAGAATATCTGATTACAACAAGGAGAAACCTACTAGTTTTCCATGTGATATGTGCTTAGCAGGTAAAATTGTGAGTGCCATACTTTAGCACTGAAGATCTACATTCTTCCCCGATCATCCCGTGGATGATGAAAAGTAATGTGTGAATAAGTTGTAAACCAAACTCTTGACGCAGAAGAGCTCTGAGAGAGCACTCCAGAAGCATGTACCCTCACGTCAGGATGACTGAAGGGGTTTGGCAAAGATACCACACCAATATCCAAATGCCCACCAGCAGCCTCGCAGCAAAGGAAAACCTGGGCTCATTTTCAGTGGCTGAGTGGGGCTGTCAGGTTGCTCATTGCTAATCATTTGTTTTCACAACAGGATGAAGTAAAACTTTTCTCACACTGCTGCCTATTAAGCCACTAAACTCATGTACCACATGAACCAACTGATTACCCTGTCAAGAACATTTATTAATTCTAGTTGTACAAAGTGTCCACAAGGTCACTTCTCCTCAGTGTTACTACACGGCCAGCTGACAGCAATGCCAGGTGAGATAACGGGAAGGTAACCTGCCCAAAGGAATGGCAGCTCTGAAACGCACCACCGTTCCAGCTTGGCATTACCTTCCTCTGCATCCTCTAAGAAGCCATTACGTTTATCTTTATTACTGTATCCTTGTACAGCAAACTCCATACTCAGACCAAGCTGTTTCATCTCTCAGCTAATATTTTGTAGCACTTCAGAGAGTTACTTCTTTTTTATTGACATATAAATAGTACAATAAACCAGAGATAAGGTTTCACTTTTGGTCAGAATATCCTAATCCAATATAGAAGGCACAAGATATTAAAATGTTTTGTAAAACGGTACTTTCATAAACCTAGAATTTCATAGAATCATAGAATTGTCTAGGTTGGAAGAGACCCTTGGGATCATCGAGTCCAACCATTTATTTTCATAAATCTAGAAACTCTGTGTAGAAGAACTACATTGAGTATTGGATCAGCTAGATCTTTTAGCAACAAAGAATAGATACCTATTGTGAACAATGGAAATGTATATTAACTTTAGGCACCATTATAATGTATTTTTTGGTAAAGTGGGAAACCAGTACTTTAGAGCTGGATGCATTAGTGAAGCAGTCAGAGGCGGAGGCAATGTTTTTTTCTCTTTGGTTGACTCACTGCTGTGCCCGTGGCAGGAGAATAAAACATAGTATTATGCCACTGGATAAATCCACAGCATATGCCTGGTCCCCTTAGCTCTACAGGGATATAGTAGAAGGCAGTCTTCTTTAGCCAAGGCAGAGAGAGGCCACAGATGGCAACTACGAACACAAAGGGGTGGGTGACCCGTCTTGCCCCAGCCCCTGAGCCAGCCACTGCCTTCGCAGCAGCCGACACCACCGCATGGGGTGCAGTTCAGAGACCAGTGTCTTCAGGTACAGAGAAAGGGGGAGACAACCCTGGAGGAGGGGTATTTCTCTTCTGAGCGCTTCTCGCTGCCAGGTACACCACAACGCTCATCTCCTTCCCCTTCTCACTTTTCTCACTGGAGTCAACCACCAGGGAATGATCATTCCTTGTCCTGATGCTTTGGGGACCTTGGTGGGCATGTAAACAGAGACAGAGGCTCTCTTGGGCATATTCTCCTCATGTAGGTTTTTCCCTTGCCTGAGGAACTGAGACGATTATAACCTCTAAGTTTTGAATTATTTGATGTTCTAAAACCTGATTACTGTGGAAAAAATACTGTGTTTCACCATCTCTCTAAAGTACCTCATCACTGCTGCTGGCTTCTTACCTACCTGTTACACCAGTCTCCTGCAGACACCAAACAATACTTGAGATGTAGTCACGATCGTGGCTGCGTGCCAAGCTGTGTATATCTATTTCAGGTCCTTACAAAACTAGCATTATCCTAGTGCTTGAATGGTTCATAATGTTTAATATATTCATCCTCAGAGCACCCCTATAAGGTAAGCGTACTCTGACGACTGCCTTTTATGGGGCCAGCTCCCATTGTTCACCTGTTAAATTTTCAAACAAGATCTTCATGCTGCCCCTGATGCAAATGGCAGCGATGCTCTCTTGCAATCTTCTTTAAATCCCTAAAACTCTGCTCTTCTATGATGCCGACAAATAAAAGATAACTGTTTGTATGCAAAGTCCCTTGTCTTCTCCTGTATTTAGATTACAAACTCTCTGGGCAGTTTAGTCCATATTTATGCAGCACACAGGAAAGCGGGGTCATGGTTCATTAGGGAAATTTCCAGGTTCTATAAGTAATGACAATAAAGTGATGGTAAGTTAAAACATAAAGAAAACAAATGATACATGCAAAGCTGCATAGGTAGTAGGAGAAGTAGTCTGCAAGAAAAAAGGAATTCATAAACTATGCATCAGTGCCACAGCTTATGTCTATGTCTAGGACATTTCAGTTCTTTTCCAAGCTCTTCAAGAAGGTTGACCTTTCAGCTAGGAAAATAAGCCTTCCATAGGACAATTTCAAATATGATAAACAGGAAAAATCTCACCCGCTGTGTCGGTGAAAAACAGCTCAAATGGCAGCTGTGACTACATAGACTATGGAGACTGCGGTAACGGATCAGGTACAAGGCAGCAGTTAGGAACAGAGGCAAACGGAGTCCAGTCTTCTGGCTATCACCAGTTTAAGGGACTGCTGAGGTTAACGTCAAGGAGATAAAAATGGGCTGACTTGAGCATAGGCTGCTATCATCTGTGATAAAAAAAATCTGTTTTACACCGTAGTCATAAGATCAGTGGTACATAGTTTTTTAGCTCTGATTCTGTCTTGTCAGACAACAACATATGTATATATGCATTGATTCTTTAAAATCGTTTGTTTGATCTTTTTGGTTTATGGCAGAAAGAAGGTATTAGAAGTAACAGAAAACATTTCTTCTTTTTAAATTGTTAGAAATTGCTAAAGCTCACATCTGTAGAGCAGACACGTAACTCAGCTGTTACTCTGCATGGGCAGTTAGCTAAGTTTCTGCAACATTATTAATGGCCCTTGCAGAGAGCACCTGATACTTCTTATATTTCAAAGTCCACTGAGTCAGCTCAGCGAGCCAAAATGAAAACGCTTTGTTTATCAGGGCATAACAGCTATACCTGTGATTAATGCTTTTGCTCCCATATAGAAACAAACAAACGTCATTATCTAGTTACAGGGCAAAGCTACACATTCTTCAGCTCTGTTTTATAGGAATTTAAAAATTAGTATTAGTTTGTGGTAGTACAGACTAGGTACTCACCCTGTGTTTCCCAGGGAAAAAAAGGAAACTATCGTTTCTGCTGCAACAATCTAATGATTAATAATAGAAAGAATAAATATTTAAGATACGTAAAACATGAGACCATCAAACAATCCATGAGATATGCGAGATATGATGAAACTAATTTCCTTGGACATTGCGTTTTACTAAACAAGTCTTCAATATCTTAAATGCTTGTACACGTGTACTTGCAACTACCTACAAGTGTAGGTATGCCAGAATCTTCACTCAAATACAGCTGCAATTTATAACTCTTCAGCAAATGTGTCCAAGCATTGAGAAACCTGAAGCCCAGTAAACAGTCACAGTTTGGACAATAAACTGCCTTTGGAAGCGAGTGTGGCTTACAGGGCTCTCTCTTTCCTCTTTCATTCCTTCCCCCAGCTCCTGACTCCCCTGCAAGTTGCTACACTTCAGTTCTGCACGTAGGGATTGCTGTGACTGCACTGGATCAGTAATCTGTTCATGGGAACTGCGTTTCAGAGGAAAAAAATCAACAACAACATAAACTCCATTTTTCTCCCTCTTTATTATAACCTACTGCAGAGCAAAGGAAGTCCAATTTATTAGAAACTGCTCAAGAACTGTCTAAAGTTATAAATACATTCATGTGAAGACTCTAAGACTTCAGTAACGGTAAGAACCCCCAGATTCCTACACCCACTCTCAGAGCATTTCAGCTCCTATTTACGCACTGAAAATTATCGCATTTTCTAAAGGATCCAGCAGTCAACACACCTTAGTCAAATCAACTGACATATTAAACATTCCACAGGCCTAGACCAACCAGTTACTAAAAATGTGGAAACTTAGCCGTAAGATCCTTTGAAAGCCTTCTCAGCATCTAAGCCTGTCAGCACCAGGATGAAGGAAAATAAACAAGATCTAACCTTCTTCTACCCCAAAGCAGCACAGGATGCTAATCGGCATTATGCTTGACCACGAGACGAGAAGCAGTTGTGCTGGTGGCCCTCCAGCTGTCACTACAGCAGCTCCCAGCTTTGGCTAATACACCACCAGGCAGTTTGCATTAGGTTTCTCCTTGTCATCGCAATCAGTGAAGGTGCCCCTTCAGTGATATATCGGTTCAAGTTGGATATATTTGGACTTTGACTTCCCTGCTTAGATTTCCAACAAGACAGCTAATAAATGTGGATGAGTTTTATGATCAGGCCACTAGACTATGCAAAAGAGTGGGATACATCTGGTCAGGGCCAAGTTTAAATCTACAGTTAAAAATCTCCATGCCCTGTCACTTGTTTCATCAATTTTTCAGTCTACTTAAGTAAAATTTTCAAAAGCTACATGTTTCAGAATACCCTCTTCAAGGCAGTATATATATAAAAATATGTAATACTATTTTGGCACTCACCATACAGAATAATAGTTCAAGATTTCCTACACCTTTAGCATCCAGAAGTACCACTCATGTCCTGTTCAGCCATGAATTATTCAAGATAGGCTTAATTGTTCTCAACTTGTCCAGTGGTTTCAATAAGGTAAAGCAAATATTCACTTTTTGTTGGTTTATTTTCCTACCATTTCAGCTCCCTGGCTGGACCCACCACAAGATCTGATAACATCAAAAATCAGTGCAAAGGAGAGAGCAGGAATGCACATTTGCTTCATGGAAGAGGGAAGGCTTAAAGGGCAGCTTGAATTGTCATGGAACAGCAGAAACTGTACTTACATGTGTTTGAAACTAATGTCAAGTGGGACTAATTCAAACCCACAAGGGAGGGAGCAGATGAGCTTGTCTGGTGCAAGCATGCCCGACTAAAGGATATATTTTTAAAATAAAGTAAGATCACCTTGTACAAAACAGTTTAAACATAGCTGACCTTAGAAATGACAGTATCCCCCTCTTATCATAATCAAATCAGCTCTGAGAGATCTAGCAGAAAAGGTTATATTGTTTCATATTGTAGATTGTTATCTGAATTCACTTTCCGCTCCAAATCAAAGAATGCCAGACTGACATTTTTGTAAGTTAATTAAACACTCTCTGAACAAGCAATCCTTATTTAGAAGCCTTAAGATGTAAAAGTTAGATTATGGGTGACATTTCACTAGATTATTGATAGCATAGCTCTAATTAAAAACAGCTGTTACGAAAACACATTTTTTCCCCCTGTATTTTCCTAATTAAATAAAATTAAACCCCATCCCTTTAGTTTTGTTCAGCTACAAGAGTTCCTGAATGTTCCTGATGTAATCAATATTGCTCCATTTGGAGTCTTTTGGAGCACGCTCCACAGACATCTGATACTCACTAAAAAAGCACTCTACTTTTTGGATGCTTTACCTCAGACTGGAAGCAAATATGTGCTGTGTGCTGGAATGGAAAACGAATCTGATGGTACTATAGTCACAGTTACCTCTCTCTCAAGTGGCTGTTACTGTCTACAGAGAAAGGAAATGTGAGAAATACATCAACAGAAAATGAAAACCAGTTTCTTCCTTTTTTTTTTTATTAGCTTAAATTGCTAATAGCAATAATATTTAGCATTGTGTATTTCTGCAAATAAACGGATGTAATCAGACGAGCCAATCCTAACTTGTCTCCCCAGCTCCCTCTGGAGGATGGCACACGCTCTTGTTTTGTAATTTACCATGTGAAAAAGGTTAACTCTCAGAATAAGCATTTTGTTTATGATATGCTTTCATGGGCATAGGCTCTAGCCTAAATGCAAACAAGCACGTGGTTTCAGTAGACAGCTGCAGATCTTTCTCTTTGGTTTCTAATCAGAAAGAAACCTCCCTCCCATTCCACAGCTGTGACATATATAAGGGATGGGGCTTAGGTGGTCTTTTTTTCTTGAATATTTTAGGGGAGGCATTTTTTCAGCTGCAATCCTAAAGAGCATGGAGAGTACTTGGAAAATTTGTGTTTGTTTCTATTGCTGTCTTCATTGGCTTTCTTCTAGCATCCAGTGTTCCCCCCACTCCAGGGGTCATGTAGTCTCTGACAGGATCCCTGGGTTATTGGTAGCTCCTGAGGACACTGCCAGTGAGCTAAATCCATTGCTGCGGCTGCCAAAAGGTGTGAGACGTGGATATGCCCTCCTGCCTCCCCTTCTCAAGGTGCTGTCTGACCGGGGACACCAGAACTGGGAAAGCGAGGCCCCCAGGCTACAGCCACACTCCAGAGCCCTTCGGTACATGAAGAGGCTATATAAGATGTCTGCTACCAAGGAGGGAATCCCCAAGGCTAACAAAAGCCACCTCTACAACACTGTTCGACTTTTCACTCCGTGTTCTGAATGCGAGCACCGCCACAGGGACCTAATGAAAGGTAGGTGTGGGGTGACCTCTGTTGCAAAGGTTAAATGGGGGTTTTCCATGTGTTCTCTGCTTGCAGCATAGTATGAAAATATCTTATTTCTTTAGAGTTGTTGTTATTTTAATCCTGATGACTTTCGTCTTAAACAGTAGGAGTTTTTCATAACCTACTTCTCCTTGAAGGGCATTAGGCATAGACTTCTCCACAGTTTGGGAACTGCCACACAAATGGTACTGTGTTCAAGATACTATTGATGTTTCAGACTGACTCATTATGAGTCAGAGGAAATTCTACAGTCAGTTCTAAGAAAGAACAGTGGAAAAAATGGTTAGGCATAATAGGCATCACGTTTCCTCTACTGCCCATCTTGGTTCTGCTTTTTTCAAGGCCATAACAACATAGCACTGTAATGAGACTTGGAACAAACTGCCAGAATCCCACTGCAAGATTACTTTTCTCCTTGCCTTGTACGTTTGGTAGGGACAAAACATGACCCAAATGGGTGACTATCCTGAAGGGAAGAGTAGAACTACTTGTAAATCAGACTCGGGACTGAAAAACTAGGATGGCTGGGCACTTTGTAACTTACCGTGCTTTCATAATTCTCTTAAATGTGGGCTAGTCACACCAAAAGCAGCTAGAAATCCTTGGCCTTCAATTCTACGTATGAGACTGCTGACAAGTAATCTGAGGTCTCCTGACTTGGATTTTTTCACTTAGAAAGACAGATGACGTTAAACACAGATATCATACTTGTGCATAGTAACAGCACTTTGAGATTGAGGTTCAGTTAAGAAGTAGTTGCTACAAAAAAATAAAATAATTAAAAAAAAAATCAGTGTTTGACTAAAATTTCCTGGCATAATCTATTGCTTCAGAAATATACTCACAATTAACAGTTAATATCATTATTATATATCCGAAACGTAATAATAATTAAAGTAGCAGTCTGAATCTGGACCAACTTCCTACAATTATTGAGGCTATTCAAATTCATGATTGTAGAAAAAGTCATTAATATAGGAAACACAAGTTTATCAAGGTCTACAGAGCCAAATCATCTGATTTCTGATTATTTGGCCTATGTAAGTTTGAAGAGATCACTTAATGCATTTGTGTGGTCAAAAATGAGCAATTTCTAATTTACAGAAAAAATACAGTGCTGAGTAGTTAAAAAAAGCAATATATTAAACATATGCTATATCCACATCTGGAAAACAGGCCAGGAAATGAGTTCATCAATCTCAAAATAAGATGGAACTTGGAGGAAATGCAAAGAATGCCAGAAAAATTCTTAACACTGGGACAAAGATTAGAGTAGTGTATCTTACAATAGGGGCAAATGCGACAGAAATGTGCATTCAGAATAACTTGGAAGCTCTGGTTCTGTTTCATAAAAGAAAATCAAAGTGACACTTAAGAAACAATGATAATTTTTTTAAGTAGTGCTAATAAATAAATTTCTGCCTTGCCATTACTCACTTGTTGGCAGCTGCTGGTCAAGAGATTTAAATAGGAAAAAAATATGTTGAGTAGGAAGAATAACTCAAGTTAGTGCTAAAAAGCTCTGAAAGCATTCACTTTAAAACTTCAGTTTCTTCCTTTCGTGGCTTGTATAATCTGGACTCTCTAGTTCCTATGTCCCCATATCAACACTGAAAAGACAACTGGTAACTTCCTCCTGTACTGTTGTGGTGTTTTTTTTTTTTTTTTAATGAAATAAATCCTAGTATCTCTTAAAATCATGGGTTTTCCTGGTTTTGTTGTCATTTCTTAACTTTTAAATCGTATTACCTTGACCAAAGTAGAAATTCCGTATAATAAAAGTAAGGGAGGCCATCTAAATTGGTTTCTTCTGCTGCTGAATTTTTTCTGCTTATCCACTACATGACAGTATTTATGTCTAGGGGGAAAATTAGGATGCACTAACTCTAGGAGATTTTGTTTCCCTTCTCAGGAGATGTTCACTCGGTGGATTTACTCTTCAACCTGGATCGTGTTACTGCTCTAGAGCACCTACTCAAGTCTGTCTTGCTCTATTCCTTTGACACATCGGTTCCCATTTCTTCTTCCATTACATGCATGTGCCATTTATCTGTTAAGGAGCATGACTTTTCTAGCCAAGTATGTCCCAGTGTTTCACAGTCTGTAGCCTTTAGCCTGCACTTTGAAGTTAGAAAACGCAAGTGGGTTGAGATTGATGTGACTTCTTTTCTCCAGCCTCTAATTGCTACTAACAGGAGGAATATTCATATGGCTGTGAACTTCACTTGTCCGATGGGTGATCCACAACAGAACACTAAACTGGAAAATCCCATTAATGTGGCACTGGTTCCCCCTTCTCTTCTGCTTTATCTGAATGATACCAGTGAGCAAGCTTATCACAGGTGGAACTCACTTAGACACAGAAGGAAAAACCCAGTGCGGCCCAGGCAAAGGAACAGTCCACATATTGATCCTATGGGTGACAAAGGAAAAGAGAATTCACGGGGTAAAAGGGCCTCTCGACGTCGAAGAGATGAGAATCTGAAAGAAGCACCAGCAACTCCACCTCATAATTTGAGTGAATATTTCAAACAATTTCTGTTCCCTCAAAACGAGTGTGAGCTTCACAACTTCCGTCTAAGTTTTAGCCAACTGAAATGGGACAAATGGATAATAGCACCACACAGGTACAGCCCTCAGTACTGCAAAGGTGACTGCCCGAGGGTCGTCGGGCATCGTTACGGCTCTCCTGTGCACACTATGGTACAGAACATAATATATGAGAAACTGGACTCCTCTGTTCCAAAGCCCTCCTGTGTTCCTGCCGAATACAGCCCACTGAGCGTCCTGACCATAGAGCCTGATGGCTCCATTGTCTACAAAGAGTATGAAGATATGATAGCTACCAAGTGCACTTGTCGGTAGTGGGTGACTCCTAATTGGTTTTACTCCAGGTTTGGGTATTTTTTGCATTCTCAGTGTATCTGTAGCCGCAATCAACTGAATAGCGTTTGTGTAATTCTAAGAGCTCTATCAAATCAGTTAGGATTTAGCATGGAGTTAGCAGAAGGTGTTTACATCATAACACTTATTTTTGTAGCCACTCAGCCTTTCTAGAATGTGAAATTAAATACTATCTTTTTATTGGGATAAATTTGCATTTAAAGTGTGGAAAAGGTTTCAACTACCAGATGTCTATTTTAAGCTGTTTTGTTACAGATTTAAAAAAAGAAATAAATGCCTATCATGCATACCACTTACATTCACTGCTTGCTAGTTTTCCTCTATATAAAAGAAATCTTTTGTGTGACATCTCCAGCAAGTCTCTAGGAAGAGAGGAAAGTCTTTAATGTTAAAATTACTTCCTCTGTTTTTCATTATTTTTCCCTACCGTGTTTCCAGTTCCCCCAAGCAAGAAGACAACTCTTCCTTATACTTCTGTAAAAAGTTACAAGGTTGGTTCTTGCTTTTCTTCTGTTGCACTCTTCGGGCTTTCTCAACCATGGGTGGTAAGAATTTAAGGACAGCTGTGGTAACTTGTAAAAATTTAAATAAATGAACTATTTGAGTAAGAACTGGCACCAGCTTACTGGTGAGCTGTTAAAAACAGAAAGGCTTGATCCAGTCCAAGAACAAATCACAAGCTGCTCAAGGGGTGAGGGCGCAGGATCCTACACATGGAACTACACTGCCACTTGTTTCTGAATTGTGAAGAAATGTTCAATGTTGTCAGGCTTTTTTTTTTTAAAAAAAAAAAGGCTCTTAGAAGCCTTTTAAATTATTTTATTTAAATGCTGTTAAATTGGTTTAGTAGTCTGAAAATGTGGGGCCACAGCCTCACTTCATCTCACAATAAAATTGTAGGTAACAGTGCCTTAATTCCATATGCTTTCAAACCAAATTTTTACTAAAATAGATTTATTTTCTCCTAGAGTACTCTGGTTTTAAGAATTTTGTCAAAAATGTTGGTTTCAGGCTGGGGACCCAAGCTAAGAGGGCTTTAGGTGGGGCTCACACACAAACACACCCAGCTTTGGTAGGGAATTTTATTTTCTTTTAATAAAAGGATGTGGAGCAGCACTGTCTTTTCAAAACTTACCAAAAATAGCCTTTAAAATGATGCCTTGCTAATGCACTGGTATGCAAATGACTGAACTTTCTACAATAAGCCACCTAACCAGACCCTAACCCTAGATCCTGATGTGTGTGATTCCCCAGGGCTTGGCCGGGGGCTGGGACTTCAGCGTGGGAGGGAAAGGACTGAACCAGAGGGGACTGTGTGACCTGGTATTACTGTCACAATGACTCACCTAGTCACTGTTGGTGTGACACTTCTCCAAGTTGGAAGTATTCTGTGGAAGAGCAACGCAATCTGGCTAACAGTCTCATAACTTCTACCAAACTGAAGTTCCTAACTGAAGATTGCATTAGCCTGGAACTGTTGAACTAAAAATAGTGCTTGCTTTGGCTCCAATTGAAGGTATGTTTGAAATAAATACTGAAAGCCCAAGGTAAATACGATGATGTCAAACAAACAAACAAAAAAAACCAACCCAGCGCACAGTCTATGCTGCATTTGTTTGGTTTAAATCACATTGCCCGATACAACGTCGCTCCCGCTAATCCCTTTTCAACAGTGGGAATTCAGCTTCACTGCGCCGCCGAGGAGGAAAATAAAGTTAGTTATTTCTTTAGCACAAATGCAAAAAGCAAAGGGCTGAAGTCAAGCTAAATAAACTGCATTTCTGGGTGCAGCTTCAGAAATATGTAACCTCAGCAATGGATTAAAGATTGAGACAGAGTTCTCCAGGGCGCATTTACATTGCTACACCATTTTCAGTTTGCAGCGATATTTCTAATAGTAACACTTGAGACATCTGGCTGAGGTAAGAAACCATCGCCGCCGCAAAAAGCCGGACTCTTGGATGACGACGAGCTTGCTTTTGGTATTAATGAGAGGATTTTGAGGCGCCGCCCCCCTACACGAAGCGGCACTGAGTCGCCTTTGAACTCCCCCCCCCTTACTGACGGGAAGCGTCACCGCGATTAAATTATTACAATAGGAGTATATANCACGGCGGCGCCATGGGCCTTCATTTCGGTAACCTGGCGCGGGTCCGCCATGTCATCACCTACAGCCTCTCGCCCTTCGAGCAACGCGCCATCCCCAACGTCTTCTCGCACGGGGTGCCCAACGTGTGGCGGCGGTTCAGCTCCCAGGTCTTCAAGGTGGTGCCCCGTGAGTATGGGGAGGTAGACGGGGGGGACACATACCTCAGGGATCGAACCCCTCGTTATTTCCCCCTCAGCGTCGCCGTTTTGGGGGGTGGGGGAGGTGTGTCCAGAGAAGGGCGACGGAGCCGGTGAGGGGTCTGGAGCACAAGTCCTGTGGGGAGCGGCTGAGGGAACTGGGGGTGTTCATCCTGGAGAAGAGGAGCTGAGGGGAGACCTTCTCGCTCCCTACAGCTCCCTGAAAGGAGGGTGTAGCGAGGGGCGGTCGGGCTCTTCTCCCAAGGAATAGGCGATAGGACAAGAGAAACTGGCCTCAGGTTGCACCAGGTGAGGTTTAGATTGGATATTGGGAAAAATTTCTTCACCAAAAGGGTTATCAAGCACTGGAACAGGCTGCCCAGGGCAGTGGTGGAATTGCTGTCCCTGGAGGTATATAAAAGATGGGCAGATGTGGTGCTGGGGGACATGGGTTAGTGGTGGGTTTGGCAGCATTGATCTTAAAGGTCCCTTCCAACCCAGACAGTTTGGCGATTCTATCTGTGTAATGGTGGCCTTGTGTTACGCAGTCCCTTGTCACAGAAGCCCAGGGCTTCCAGCCACTCTGTGCTGATTGCAGTGCAACTTGTGAGTGTCCCCTTTCCTTTCCAGCTTTTGTGGGAGCCTATCTCCTTTACTCCTGGGGCAACCAAGAGTTTGAGAGACTGAAGAGGAAGAACCCTGCTGACTATGAAAATGACCAGTAATCGACTTAATAAGGAGATTGTTACCTGCCTGTATTATCAACTTGGTGTTGCTAAGCTTGTTCATGTGACTGGAGGGGTATTAAGAGGGAGATAAGTCTTGCCTAATAAACTTTAACTTTGTCCCATGACTTTGTGTGAAATCTGTGTCTTGAGATGTTTAAGGTGAGTACAAGCAAATCTCTGTCTGGTTCACTCTGTACAGGGAGATAGTCGGGCTAAAGTTCTGTACGCTCAAACTATTTTATGTTAGAGCATTTCCAGCCTCTTCTGGCTCCTGTGTCTTTGAAATGTTTCTCAGTATGACTAGTGAGGGCTGCCTTCAGCTGGAGACAATTTGAAATAACGGCTCGTTGCTCCCTTTACCTTTTCATCACCGGCCGCTGCTTTTTCCTTTAACCTTGATATCTGTGAAAAACAAATGGGCCACCTGATTTAGTATTGACCAAAACTGCATGAGCTGGCTGATGGCTCAGGATTGAGCATGGACTTTGACCTCTGTACAGAGGCTCTCCCTTTGAGTACAGAAGACATGGGGCAACGTGTACAATTTGCACCAGGAGAGACTTCATCTCAATGTCAGAAAGGAATTTTATATGTGAGAACAATCAATCGCTGGAACAAACTCTGCCAGGACATAGTGGAGCAGGTTTTCAAGATTTGACTGGACAGGGTGCTGGATGATCTCATCTGGGCTCCCTTCCCATGAAAGGGATCTTTCAAGGTCCCAGCCTGGGCTGTTCTATGATTTTGTGATACTAATTACCTAGTTATATTTATTAATCAGGTGCTTAACTGCAATTCTGATAACTGAGTAGCATTAATTTTGGAAAGTAGCAGGAGAAACAAGGCTATTCAATACCTGAAGATGATTTAAAAACAAATGCTTGTAGTAAAGTTACTTAAGTATGTGACAAATTCACTCTGTGGCTCTAAGTGTATAAACAGGCTTCGCTGTTCAAAGTCCAGAACATCTGGCTGGTTCCTTTATCCCTCTATTTTTTCCTTTGAGCCTTGAGCTGACTGTCTCAAGCTCGTGCCCTGTGGAAAGCCACACGTTTATCTCCCTGTCGTGCTATTCCTGTAGCTGGTACTGAGTGTTTATCTTATCCACAGCGCAAGAGTGACGTTGCCTGTGTTAGTCTCGGTGCGCTCAGGGCTGGGCTGTCTGGAAGACAAAGATGCTGAATCTCCCACACCAGGAAGTTGGGGAGATGCAATTTTTACAGCTGAATTCTTTCTTCTTTTGGGGCTCTTAACATACTTAAAAAGCGCATGAGACTAAGCTCAGTCTTAGGGCTGTTCCTATGGCTTCTGTGTTTACTCCAAGCACAGCCTGAGGTTGGCATAAACAGGAGTAATACAAGTTGTCCAGTGCTGCAAGTTTGCTAAAAATATTCTGTGCTTAAATTTAACTCTGCGTTTTAGTTCGTTGGTATTTTCTAGGCAGCTTAAGCAAGCAGGGAGCAACGAACGGGCTAATACGATTGTGAGAGCTGGCAAAGACATCTAGAGGCAGGCTTTATTCAAAACTTTACTTGTGTGCTGCTTATTTAGCCTCTGAGAGCACCCACAGCAGCTCATGGGTAACCTAAATGAGAGCGTGTGTGGACTTTTACATTGGTAGCTTCAGTAAATACTCGTTTTTCCATGCGTTTTGTCTCGGTAACTCTGCTGAAGGTGAGTGGCTCATCTCGGACCCTCTCATGAGGTCTCTGCCCCTGTTCACAGACAGCTGAACTGTGTCTGAACCAGCTGCCAACAGCGTGGCACCTTCACCCCAGCCACTGGCCGGTGACCCGCGGCACTGCAGCCCAGCGAGTGCTGGGGCAGTGGCTCAGCCCCGCTGCAGTCTCGGCAGGGAGGCAGCAGGCANCGCAACCCTGCCGAGCCAGCCGGTGCCTCCCGCCGGGCAGGGAGCCGGATGCAGGACCCGTTAGGGGCAGCGACAGCTCCCACTGGACATGTGGCGTTCGGGAGCTTGGCCGGTGGGTATTTCAGAATCTGAACAAGATGTTTGAAAATTTTTCAGTCATCCAATTCACTTCTCTCTTTCCTAAATGTTAGAAGTGCCAACACAGCAACGTTTTGTGTCTGTCTTTTTTTTCCCCCATTATAACCTGCCTCTTTGCTGTAGCATTTTACTGGTGCGCTGGACTTCCGTACATGGAAACAATTGGTTCAGTTTTATTCTTTTTTCCCCAGTTTCTTGCACAGAGTAAACAGATTGCTGCCTGAGAGGGATATGCTGATGCTATTAGTAACCCAGAAGGACACAAAACAATTTTGAAGTGTTGTCCCAAAGTACTAGCGTCACCTAGCCAAAAGCTGAGAAACAACTTACAGAGGGCACTGCTGTCAGAATCAGAAGAGCTGTCATTTCAAATCCAGTGTCCCACAGATGAAGGCAAGACTACTGCTGCCGCCTCTTGCTTTGCTTTCTCTGTTCTATTGCAGTGCCTAGTGGAAAAAAGTAGAAACTAGAACTCAGAGGCATGTAAAGAAAGGACTTCATGGGAAAAACACTGGAGAAATTCACAGCCAAATGTAAAAGAAACTGTTAAGTTCAGCTATTTGTTGTGCCATGATCCACTGTCCCGTTTTCTTCCCTCCGTAAGACCCAGGAAGGTGAAATAATGAAGGGGTTTGATTCCTCCTCACAGGGAAGAGGAAGACTGAGGAGGGCAGAGGAAAGTGTGTAAGAACCACTGTAGGACAAATTTTCTAATAGCTGCTGTAGACAATATGATGCAAAAGGGTTTTATTTAATCTAGCGAAGTTTGGGCTAAGGGGTAATCATCTGTAGACAGGAACCTGACAACATGGCATTATCTTAATCTGTAACTCACCTTCCACGCTGGCACTTATGCCTCCATATCAAGCAATCACAGAAAATGGTAGCCTGTTGCATCCAGATTTGTATTTACAATTCAGCTAAATGAAGTTAATTATTTTGTAAAGTATCTTCCTACTTGAAGTAACTTAAAACGCAGTGTGCTCCGAAGCCCACGTGTACTTCACACAAGCAAATTGGTATTCTCTTTATGATGTTACTCTGCAATCTCAAAAATCTTGTACCCGACAGACACGGCGTACACGGGGCAGGTGTGGGAGCCAGAGGCACGAGATCTCACAGCTGAGGAGGAGGAGCGAGTACCACCAAGGTCCATTTACAGACTGATGATCTCAGCCATACGCTTCTCCCCCTCGTCACAGTGTTTGTAAGCTGAGAGAATTTTAGAGAAGCTGAGAGAATTTTAGAGAAGATGAGAGGCAACAGACAGCTCTTCTGAAACACTCTTTTCTCTGGGCTGTTTGCGATCTCATTTCACAATGGAAAAAAGTAAGATTCCTCTTAATTACAAACTGCCCATCCACATCCATGGGAGTTGGTGGCAGCTTTTAGGAGACTAATGGTGAGTTACGCCGTAAGGTACGGAGCCAGACTGCAGTGGATGGCTCATGTAGAGGAACCGCAGTCTTGCCACGTGGAGCAACCCGGCCCCAGAAGAGCCTTGCGATGGCCTCTTCTACTTTGGGGATCAGCTCTGGAGAGATCACCTTTAACAACACATTAGGATCCTTGGCAGGAGAGGTCTGGTATTTGTCAGGCATAACGTATTTTTACATTCCAAACCCCATCCGAGAAGTATTACCTCTGCTTTTTAAGTGCGGTGTGTGTGGAAGGGAGGGTTAAGGAACTTCCTCGTGGTTCTTTCATGTACCAAGAATGAGGAGCAGCATCAAAAGCCTGATTCTCTGCTCCAAATAAGCTCGGTAAGACAATACTTGCCCCCAGCTGACAAAGTCAAAGCTGCGCGCACCGTGAACGTCACGGCAGTTAAATAAGGTTATGGCGTTTGATCTTTACCATAACGCTTTGGGCCAACCACCCTTTTGCTTGCAAATACACCATGGAGTTCTGGTAACACGTTAGGTAGGTTTTAAAAAAAGGAACAGTTGGCACATCTGGTAAGCTGAGCAGACAAAGTACAAGTGGAAGGAGAGTAAATCATTAGCTAAATAGACAGGCCTTGAACCAGATCACTGCTGCGGATGCTAACTTAGTAATTCCCTCTTGCTCCGAAACGAACTTTGTTCCTGTAATGACTGACAGCTGATGCAACGATAAGAGAATGAAGTCTATAAAAATCTAGCTGAAGCTCGGGACGTTCTATTTGGGGCTCTTCCTACCTCCTCCGCCCAAGGCTGGTCCTGCGGTGGAAGTGACAGCTCACGCTGTGAAGATGCACTGTTGGAAAATGATGGCAGTCTTGTTGCTCTGCTCACTGCTGCTCAGCCAGGTAAATAGAGATAACTATTGAAAGCGCTAATGCAAATGCTCAGGCAGTTAATAAACAGCGTTAGGATTTGCATGAATAAGAGTAACTGGCAGGAGTTAGAGGTGACAGCAGAGCTCTTTCAGAGGATTCATCATAAAGAAGTAGAGTCTAGGGAATAGTGGATTACTCTGAGATGTAACTTGGCAAGTAATTCTGCCTTCCCTCCCAAGAAGATTACAAAACAGAGTTAATTTTTGTACTTCTTCTTTGGGATTAGGATAGAAGCAATTACACTTTAACAGAGCACACTAGGATCTGAAAACAAGAAAGATTTCAAATTTCTCAGTTAAGACTACTGAGCTCAGCACCCGCGTGCACAGGTGCCGACCGCTGCTGGACGTTCTGACAGTCACACGCCAACTCTGTTTCAGACGCTCTGTGCTTCCTTGCACCCCCGACAGCCGCGGCTGACGCGACAGAGGCGGATGACGCCTTTCTGGAGGGGAGTCTCACTGCGACCCGTCGGAGCCTCGTGCAGGGATAACAGCGAATGCATTACAATGCTGTGCAGGTAACGAACGCTCATCAAGGTTAAGGCTCAGGCAGACTCGATATTACATTATGTAAAGGACGTTCCCGCTTATTCTCACCCAAATGAGATATGGAATTAATTCTGTGCATAGGGAAAGATACCAGGAATAGGGATGGGGCAATAGATTGAGACCTCTTTGGAAAGCAATGCAAACAGAGCAGAGTCCAAGCGCCCTTGATTCCAAGCCTTAGTCCTTTCATTGCAACCCAAAATAACCTGTCCCTTCGAAAAGGAACACGGGATTCTAGACAGCTTTTAGGTAATCGCTTACAGACCTTAAAATCAAGCCTTCTTAAAGCAAATACTGGTCACTTTAAAGCACGTATTAATTAAAAGCAGTATCTTACCCTAAATTAATCACTTTAAGGTGATTACTTAAGCTCATAGTTTAAAAGACAGCTAAAATATCAAAAGCCATTTAGTTCTCAGGAACACTAGACTTGAGCAAATTGTCCAACTACATATAGTTAAAATTAAGTTAAAATTACTCCTTGGTGATCAAAAGCCGATTTTGCAGCACCTACTGGACAGGTACCAGAAAGCAAACAGAGACAGGGCAGAATATATCAATTTTCTACTATAGGTAAATCTAATAGGGCGGGTAGTCGGGCTGCTATTTCGCAGGCACTTGAAATGCGTTGCTTGATGCTGCTGGCTAACGGAGGCGAACCGTAACAGCAGCTACAGGAAGACAGAGGCAGAAAGGGATTTCTGTTGTGTGTCATTTCTGCACCGCAGTCGGACCGTACAGCCCTGGCTAGCGCACATTTTAGAGCTGTGCAAAGCAAAGAACACAAAATGAATCAAGATGAACTGACTAGAGTCAGAGGTGAATGCAGCGTGCACGGCTCCATGAGCTGAACACGAGCACGGCTGTCACAGCCGGGCGGGAGGAGCAGTGCTGAGATGCCCCCGAGGATGCGTGTGAGCCCCGCAGCGCTGGCAGTGCCTGACAATATTTTGTTTTCCAGGAAGAACCGCTGTTTCCTTAGAACGGCCTCGGAGTGACCTGTCGCGATGAGGAACACCCATCACTGTTACTGCTAACAATGCTCCGCTCTACTTGGGAAATATTTATTGACCATTCAAAAGCCAGGACAGTGACTCGAGCAATAAGTGTATTTAATGTTTCTGTCATATGAACTGATAAAAGGACTTCAAAGAGCTTGAGAGCGTTTCCTAGCCAAGGCTGTACCTCTGCAGCACACGCTTCAGGACGACTCTCTGGCCAAGCTCAATAAAAGGACTCTGCATCTCGTGTTCGTTTGGGTTTTTTGTACTGGGTTTTTTTGGGTTGTTTTCTTTTTGTTTGTTTTTGTTTTTTTTAAGGTGTGAATTAAAAATTTCTATTCAGCAAGCCACCTTGGTTTTCCTTGTATCCTCTGAGCAAAGTGTATGGCGAGTGCACAGCAGGTGTTTCAAGTAGGAGTTGCTTATTTCAAAGCGGACTTTAGACATTTATGGTTCAACCTGGCAAGTGCAGAAAGTAGATCATGCTTCCACCTCACTCCAGTCTCAACAGCTGAACTCTTATCAGTGCCGCAGATAAAGGCCTGTTAGAAAGAAGGAGCAAACAAACCGATAAAACCGATAGCATTTTCAATATTCCCAATCCATCCAGCGATAACGGAAAGGAGAAGTATTTGCTTTTAATTACTTCTAATCAGGTTTACTTAAATGAATGTCCTAGACTGACTTTTGCCACTGAAGTACCTACTATTTTAAAATAAATTGACCAAAATCAATTTTTGACTGGTTAACTTGGAGGGCTAGAAGAAACAAAGTCACCTTTGATTAGACAAACAGCAACAAGTCTGGGACACAAACGCTGAATGCCATTTGCCTTTCGGTATACGCAAAGCATCAGGGATCAAAAACCAAAACGGCTTAAAAATGCAACACCAGGGAGGAGAACGCCCACGCAAGAGATACGAGCACAGTGGTTTTGAAGTTTAATACAGAAAATCTATTTGATATTTATTAAACTTAGTTTCTCCAGTTACAGTTTTGCATTGTACAAAGCATTTTAATGACACAGTAGTTAAAAAGATCTTTACAAATTGAAATGTGATACCCTTTTCTCCAAATATTTTAATTGCCATAAATTTGTTTAAAAATACACATTAAACGCATGTTTCAGACACTAAACTTTCTATAATCTCAATACCACAAAATACATAGAATATACTATACAGATGTGGAAAAAAATCTAGTTAGTATATAATACTTTGATCACCATTAACAGCTTTATTACGTGAAATGCACATACTGACTTAGAAATCCTAATTTTGAGCCCCAAAGTACCCTTTGAAATTTCAAATGTATTGCAACAAATAAAATCACAGTTTGTTTTCTTTTAGGTTTTGGTTGAAGACAGATGCCTAAATATTCTGATAGAAACAAAACGTAACACATGGACTTGTCATGTACAAAGCATAAAACAGAGACATCCCATTAGTTACTAACAGTACCTTTCTGTATGATTAATAAGGGCTTCATTTATAAGTGACAGGTTAAAAGTTACCTTCCCCCACCCACAAGCCCTCCCCCAAACGAAAACCCCTTCTTCACCAAATAATAATTTCAAATAAGATAAAGGATTTTTAATAAATATATAAGCACTTTATCCTCCATATACAAAATTTCTTAAAACAATTTAAAAGGGGGACCAGATACAAATGTCAGGAACTGTGCTTGCAGAAGTCATGCCTGGTCCTTAGAGTTGTGTTCAGATGTGTAACGCCAATGCAGCCAAACCCGCGCGCTGCAGAAGTCCCGTGCGCCCAACTACACCCGCTGTGAGGCTGCACACCAAAACCGAAGACGGGGAACACGCCGCAGTCCGATCTGCCCGTACCGGCTCCGTTAGCACGCGCGGAGGCTTACACCAGGAACGGGTACGCTTCCATGAGGCTTCCAGAGGGAACTCAAACAGGCGACGCGCTTACGTAAAGATTGCCTACGTAAACTCTGCGCTGCAGGACAGCACTTAAACTGCTCCGTGCAACTCAGCTGAGCACTGGCAGATTTCAGGGCCGTCTGACAGGCTGCCCCGGCGCNAGAGACCGATTCCTCGAAAAGTCACGGAGCTGGACACACGTCACCATTCCCTGATTGTTGGAGTTTACGTCACTTTCCTACTTGGGAAATCTGTCTCCTGGAATAGGGGTGGATTTGGCTGAGTTGGCTAGCAGGAGCGCTGGCTACCCCTTAGACTTGGAAGATGTCTAGCATTAACTTTGTCACTTGGAAACACAGGGGTTTTCCATAACACTGATTCATCCGAGGGAGTAAGTGAAACCCTGACCGAAGTATTTGTCAGAAATCTACAAATTTGGAAGTTGTTTACTCCCCAATGGGTAATTCAAACTCGACTTGCTCAGGCCCTTTTGTATCTGCCTCAACAGAAACACTGCAGTGACGGCAAATATCCATTAGGTAAATGAAATATTAAATACAGCAAAGGTAGTCTCTCTTTCCAGCGGCTTGCCATTTTGGCAAACTACATAATTATCTGCCTACGGCTTTATTTTACTTGCCCCAGGCAAGCGCTACATTTTTTCCATAAAGTACTGACTCTCTGTATGTCGGGGCCATTCATAAATACATTTCAGGGCATTTTTTTGTTATCACAGCAATCAAGCCTCAGCAATCTAAAGGAATATACATTGCACTCCTGTATAATATGCAAGATTTATCACCAATAAGGCGGTGATTCAGCACTCAATAAATAATATATCAATATAGTCAGTTGCACCATAATCTAAAAACAAGTATAACATATACTTTGGACAGACTGAGTTCATATATATATACATATATATTAAAAGACACATACAATACAAATTGCATACTGCCATCAAAAGCCAAGAAGAGCCATCCATTTGCTCTGCTTTATGGCTAAGAGTTTCAAATCAAAAGAAAAGTCTCGGGCTGTTTTACTCTGGTGTCCTGAAGATTTGTTTATAATTACAAACGGTTGCACCTCATCACCTAGGAACCTGCAAGTCTGACAGCAAATTCTAATAGTTTTGATATCTGAGCAAGCCTAGTCTGATTAAGCCATTTTTAAGATTCACCAACTGGGACCACGTTCGGTGAGGGAACTGAAATTACGGCGTTGATATGTATTTAATACACAATCGTCTAGGGAATCATTTCGGAAGCCAGGAGTTAGGGATTCCCTCACCCTTAGTCACGAGTGCAACGTGCGTTAGTACTGAAGCATTTCCACTGCCGGGTGCAGAGGTACCGAAGGGCAGGTTTGGACCCTTCGCCCGCACTTCGACAGAGGGCTGGAAGCCTGTGACGTACGTGCATTATTTGAGCTACGAAATCTGACAAAGTACGTAACTTTTCTCTCTGAAACAATGGTAAATCCCAAATTAAGATATGCTTTCGGAATTGCGAAATCCGAATGTATCTGTTTGAAATAGCCACAGATGCGTAAGGCATTTCTTTTCAATTAGCAAGACCGCCGCAGATCTCCCGTACAGACAGCAGACCGGGGACAGCACTCTGGAGGACAGTTTCCGAGGAAGCGTACTGTTCCCGTGGGACACTTTCAACCAGTTCAGGTCCACATTTTGACACGATGTAAAAAGTCTTCTGGTCACTGAAGACAATTTTTTAAGATCCACTGATCTAGGGATAAGCGATACATTTTTAAGAGACCGATTTAGCGTGACACCAAAAGGTATTTGTGGGACTCTAGGGAAGGAAAAAAAATTCCCAGAGATGAGACCATTCCTGCTAACAGCAATGGTAACTGTGCACGAAGGAGCAAGCCAAAAAACAGCCATGCTGGCCAGTGCAGCACTACACAAAAAATAAACTATGAATGCAACTTCTAAGAAGGTATTTTTTTATATAGCGTCAAAAGTGTGCTAGGCACTTTAGAGTATTAAAGGAAAAATAGTTGACAGTGTCCCATTAACCAAGCTGCGGAGTTTGAGGGTACAGAGCTCTGTCTCGAACAGCGAACACTAACAGAAACGTGACCTTGCACAGTGATTCAATAAAAAGGATGCTCCAACAGACCTGAAGAGTAAACTCAGCTATCATGGAAAAAATCACAGGTCTGTTAACCATGTATCAATTCGTACGTAGCAAAGCTTTTCTGGAAGTACAAAACACGCTGGAACGCAAAGGAAGCTCTACGAATATGCAGCTACCTTTTAGTAGGTTACTAATTTGCAAAACTTCTAAACTCTTAAAGCCCATAGGACATACTGCAGTACTAAGTAGCGTAGAATTCTATTCCTTCTCTCAAGGTTGCCGTGATTTTGGCACTTTACTACTACTACACAAAAAATTTAGTGCAATAATTTTCCTGAACATGCACGTTCATATCTGGTACAGAATAAAGGGTTAAATGGGAGAGAAAACAAAGCAGCATTCCACAATCTCACTCCAAAGGATTCAGAGTTTGACTCTTCAGAAGGAGACCACCACAATGAGAAGTCAGTTCGTGTGACAGACACTAGGACTTGGAAAAAGGAAATGGAATTTTACCAAAGTACTGCAGAAGACCACTGCATACAGTATACCTGGTCCTGCTGTAAAACATCTTGTAAACAGTTCATAAAATCTTCATCTAAAAGTAAGGCATAAGGCACACCAGACATGTTAGGGGCACTAAGCAATACTGAAAGCAGTAGCGTTTTAAACCTTTTACCCAGACAAGCACCTTACGTGGAAAGGTACTTTGGTTTACACTTTTTGAGAGCGGTCAACTGCAACTCCACGAACCACTTCGGTCGCACCGAGTCGCTCCCTCGCAAGCCAGTATTACGCTCCACCAAACATTAACAGGCCCTTCATTAACACGGGGTAAATACAAGTTTTAAATCCATTCTGCATCAAAACAGTCGATTTCCCTGTAATAGCTGTGTGCTCCCACCCCACGATGGCTGTTGCACTGTCATCCTGTAGTGTCCATCACCTATCAGACCCTAAAAGGAAAAAATGGACCTCCATTTCTACTTAAGATTCCTGGTTTCTCAGTCAATGGAAAAGATGCAAATGACAGTTCTGGCAGGAATTTAACTATTGTCGGGTTTTGAACCACAAAAGTTCACCGATTTTGTAAGTGTCAAAACATGACAAGCAAGGAGACGAAACGTATTTTAAATGAAGAGATGCAAAAAAGCACAAGATTGTCCATTTCAGAAGCCTCTCCTGTATGCATCGCACCCATCAGACTGAAGTTCGTTCTTACACCACTACTTCAATATTACAATAAATGCAAATTACTGTAATGTTTTGTGATTGTTATAGTGTTAATCGATGTATTGAAACTGCCTTGAAAACAATCCAAGTCAGATCCAGCTAAATACTTTTCCATAAAAATTTCTTTATAATTCATTTAAATGAAGTATCTCAATACGTAGAAGAATATCTGGAATTTTTCTATTTAGTACAAATTCTGCAATAATAAATCTGTAGTTGTCATTTATTAGTTGACTCATACGCATTAGGCATGAAAAGTATGGTGTCCCTACACGTTAGAACCTATCAACCCTAGTTCCTCTTACAGGCTCTACCACCACAAGACATTACAGAGTAACAAAGCTCACAAAGTACTTAAATAAAGTGTCTATGTTTAATTTCTGCTAAGTACTCGAAAGGGTAAATTTAGGGAAGAAATAACTAAAAACTGCCCCAAACTGGGCTTTTCAAAATTAAAATTAAAAAAAAAAAATAAATAGGATTTAAACTGACTATTTATGTATTATGACTGAAATTCCAATGATCTATCCATGATAGATCAGCAAAACTACACCTTTTTATGTAGCAAATTTTAATCTATTTAAATAACTTAAAACGGGAATACTGAAGAAGTCCTTTAACCAGATGATTTGGGGTTAAAACACAAATGAGGATGGGAGACGTGAAAGCAATCCTTGCTCTTAGTGTCAACTAAGCAATGTGTTATGGCAGTCTTCCTTATTGACATGACACAGTGTTGTGGAGATAAATCAGAGGCAGCGAGAAAAATGTGTTCGATTTTCCATTCCTTCAGTTCAAAATATCACTTGGCATCCAGGCGCAACCAATGCAATCCCTGACGGGTGTAACGCACTAGGTCTGTCATGATGCTTGAATTAAAAATCAGAGGGCCCATAACTTTATCCAGTTCAGCAAAGAACTCTAAAACAACAGAAACACAAGTTAAACTATGCACACATTTTTTATATGGGAAATATTACACCCAAACTCCCCATCTTTTCAGCACGAGTCTTTTAGATTAAGATAGATAGAAGAAAAGTAAGATGGCTGATTAATGGAAGACTAAAAATAAAGGAAAAACGTCCTTTCTAATCAATGCCTGGTTGATAAGAATAATTAAGAGCATGGTTAAACTACTGTAAACCTTCCTTGGCTTTCCCCCTCAAATGTGTATTTCAGAAATGGAGATGTGCTGAGTCCCTCTTCCTACTCCTAACATTTTACAACAAATGCAACAAAAACTTTTTTTTTTTCTTTCAACACATAGCTGGTAAGGAACATCCCATCTCCAACACCACCTTGACAACCAAGGCCACCAGCCCGGGGTATCACTGTAACCAACATCCTACTTTTGCAGAGGACCTGCTTAAGTGTCCTGTGCATCATTAACTGCAACTGCAAGTTCAAAGCCCATGAGCATTTCAGCACACTCTGGTACACCTGATGTTATAATCCACCTGTGCCAGCCCTTACCTTTCTGTTCTTTAGACAGCTGTTCGGCTTGGTCCCAAATTTCAGTGGCATAGAGGAAGTTGGACGTAACTTGGACGTAGCTGGCTGCCATCTGATGGATCCTCTGGGGGATCGTCACCGAAGACCCGCTCCCTGAAGGGTTGGCTGCCCCGGAAGAGTAATTTCCTGAATTCCCTGGAGACAGCTTTGGAGAGACTGGAGACGGCATACCGACAGGCTTGCTGCTTACCCAAAGAAAAGTATTAAATTGTAAAATGCAAATATAAGTACTTCAGTCATATCATGCTGTAAGACTAATACTCTCTAAGACCTCTCTTCCCACATCTCAGGCTGTGAGATGCTAAAGCACTCCCGCTTTACACATCACTAAGCGAGCATTTGCCCTACAAAAAATGAAATGTGTGAGCTGGTAACAACTGCTGAGGATCATAGAATCACAGAATGGTTAGTGTTGGAAGGGACCTTGAAGGTCATCAAGTCCCACCCCCCTGCCCTGGGCAGGGACACCTCCCCCCAGCCCAGGTTGCTCCAAGCCCCATCCAACCTGGCCTTGAACACCTCCAGGGATGGGGCAGCCACAGCTTCTCGGGGCACCCTGCGCCAGGGGCTCACCAACTGCACAGTCAGGAATTTCTTCCTAATACCTCATCTCAATCTCCCCTCTTTCAATTTAAAACCATCCCCCCTCGTACTGTTGTTCCCCTCCCTGATCCAGAGTCCCTCCCCAGCTCTCCTGGAGCCCCTTTAGGCACTGGAAGGGGCTCTGAGGTCTCCCCGGAGCCTTCTCTTCTCCAGGCTGACCCCCCCCAACTCTCCCAGCCTGTCCTCCCAGCAGAGGGGCTCCAGCCCTCGCAGCATCTCCGGGGCCTCCTCTGGCCCCGCTCCAACAGCTCCGTGTCCTTCTGCTGTTGGGACCCCCCGAGCTGGAGGCAGCACTGCAGGGGGGTCTCCCCCGAGCGCAGCAGAGGGGCAGGATCTACTGATGAGACGATCTACTCCTCTACTGATGTGGAGTAGAGGGGAAGAATCCTCCAACTCTTATGTTTTAGCTTCACAGCCAAAACCTTAGCACCAAACCTCCTCATCTTTTAATTCAATAAAATCTTAAACGCATTGTTTAAATAAATTGAACCTTAAATAATGAAAACATTACAACTACAACTATTCTGCCATACCACATTTTCAGCTAACATGACGCAAATTTGAAACGCGCTCCTAAAACTCAGAGTAATCTATCAAAGGTCCATTGTTAGGTTTTAAAGAACAGAAGTAAATTGCTACACTATGGAACAGACAACCCTGAAAGTACTTATAGCTGCCTGGGCTTGCAACATTAATAAAGCTCTTGTTTTGAGGGAAAAAGCATTAAATCATAGAATCATTTAGTTTGGAAAAGAGCTTAAAGATCATCCAGTCCAACCACTAACCTAACACTGCCCAGTCCACCACTAAACCACATCCCTCACCGCCACATCTATACATCTTTTAAACACCTCCAGGGATAAATAAAACAATAAAACTCACTGCGATAAGTGACCTGTGCGTTAGCGACACACTGACCCTTTTCCTGCAACAAGGAGTTGCCCAAACTCTCTGCAGAGCACTGTCACAAGCAGCAGTCTTCCAAATCTTTCATCAGGATAATTACACAACTGAATCAAAATCTACACCCTTAGAACAGTCTCCCAACATGTTACAGAGTGAAAAGCTACTCTTTGAGCACCTCAGGCACATGGTTTATGTACAAAACTAGCTGAAAGCTGAGAAATACAGGAAACTGCTTTTACTACTTACCTTCCCATACCAGGTGACGGTGCTTGAGAATTATTATAGGAATTCTGTTTGGGGAAAAAGAAATTTGTCACCTGATTTATGTTTATACTTTAACTAGTTATACTTTATCTAGTTATTTAATTGGGGTTTTTTGACCAAATTAATTTTTGTTGCTTTTCTTTTAAGCAACAACCAACAATCCGAATAATATCACAGTAAATTCAAATTTGGGAAAATACAATTTTTTACTGATGACCAAGACACAAATTAAGGTACTATTTTAGCAACACACAAAAGGCCACTATATATATATAGGATTGGAGTAGTCCTCTGTTCTAAGCATTAGATCCCATTGCGCCTTATGAGAACATTTTGGTTTTTTTCAGCCCGTTAATAGGAAGAAATCTGTTATTACTAGCACTGAACAATTAAAGATGTCTCCAAAAAATCTGAGAAGTCAAGCATGTGACAAGCCTGTTTCCTCTCAGCACTGATAGCTGGAAGTTTCAGAGAAACCCCATGACATCAGTTACCTATGCCCATGCCTTCCTTTGAAAAATCTCAGTCTAGTTTAAGGACTGAGTAACATTACCAAAGTACCATAACTGTTTTTCCCATCTGCAGCATCTCGATTCAAATACATTAATTCAAAGGATGTGTCTCTTGGGTCTCCTTTCCCTGACAGCACTTTTAAATCAATTGCAGAGGAATTTAGTTAAATTCACATGGGGGGAATACAAAAAAAAAATAAATAAAAAAAAAAAATCAAACATCCCACTGCGAACAACAAAAATCCAGAATGTCCAATTTGGGTTTGAATTAGAAGCTGGCTCTGGTGCCAGCTTCTGCGAAGGCTGTAGAGCTGCAGCCCATGTAATGCACCCCTAGATACTGCATTCCCTTAAGCTTAAACATGAAAGCAAAGTTTCAGCTTTTTATATCTGCAGCAAGAAACACATTTTTAAATTCTCCTTGAAGCTTACTAAATTTATTAAAGAAGAAAAAAGCTAGATCACATTCTTAAGAGAGCTCATGCGGGACCAGTAGGGTTATGACAGCTGTGCTGTCTCTTCCCAGCTTTAAACTACTTCACTTTCATATACTTTCAAGGTCCAGTTCTAAACAGGGTATATTCCAAGTTCACATACAGCAGTCTGAAAATTGGATTCAGGAATTTTAAGTGAGGTAGCGCTTTAATTTGAATAGGTTCTAATATTCTAAGAAAATACATATGCCATTACCTTCAGATGTTCAGTCAGAGTTTTAGAATATTTCAATGCGCTTTCCTTTTTCAGTTTGAAAAGCCTTAGATATAGCAGAGATTGACACCGAAGACTGACCAAAGACACAATAACAAAACATTTACAGTTAAAGTCAAGTTTATCACAACTGAGTAAGTTCAAAAACCTCATAGCTGTGTTTTTAAAGCTTTCTCTGCCAACTCTTAAGTTGTAGGTCTACCAAAAAAATCCATAAGCACCTTTACATTCTCAAGGAAACACAAGCATAGCTTTGCGTGCCTTACGCTGAAGCTATAATTTTCGGTGATCTTGCTGATACAATCAGTTTCCAGTTCTCGGCTTAGGAGACAACACGAAGCTACTTCCCAGACAAGGGTTCTGCTTATTTTTCACTTGCGTCAGGACATACTGAGTCCAACGCATTCTGCCATGGCCTCCCCTTTCTTTTCCACCCGATACCAATGGGTTCTGGTCCTCTGCACCTGCTGGAGCCATTTCACATCTAGGAGGCTGGTGACAATTCCTTACAGCCAGTCCAAATTTGGACTTATCACTGGATGAGTACATAGGAAGGACCCTCATCCTTTCTGCTGTTACTCCTTACAAGCTTAGCAATTTCCTTAACATTTCAAAGACTTGGCCCTTGTGAATGTCTCCTCTGCCCCAGTTTACACTAATCAGATATACGGCATTAATCTTTAAGTACAGCCAAGTGGAAAACTCATATTTGGTTCAGAAACACCTGGCAACTCAGGGCAATACAGCACTTCATTTCATTTGAAATCAATCAGTGCACTGCATTAAGTTCAGAATACACATACCAAAGCACTGCCAGCCTTTTATCTGCAGCCGTAGCATCCGGTGCCAAGTAGTTCTTCAGTTTCATAGTGTATCTACAAACAAAGACATCAAGTAAACAACAAAATAAAGATTACAGTATCATTTATCAATCACAAAACACCGTCATTCTTATGAACTTCTTCACCATTTCAGGAACCTCTCAGACCCTAAACAAAATGCTGACTAGGTACTTAATTGGAATAAATTTTGCTTCTCGTGTGTTATGTTGTAGACAGACTTCAAGAGCCTTAGCAGAAAGGATCTTAACCTCCCATGAAAATACTTTAAGCCTCAGCAATTGGAATGAACTGGTAAGTGATCCAGTTTTATTGGAGAACAGTAAGAGATTTCAAACATTGGTGGCAAAGCTTTAGTAAATCTAAAAGGTCTGATTTCCAGACCTCTTCCCCCCCGACTTGACTTCTGTATACTCTGCGCAATGCTTACTTGATTAATTCCACAGTTTCTGAATACATAGGGAACGGGGACTTGGATTCCTGAGCATTTTTCTCCAATGCATTCCCACACTCAATGAACGACACTACAGCATCTAGGTAGTACACGGCCTTCTCAAACCTGTCAGACTGGGAAGAGTGGGAAAAACTTTTAAGGACAAAAAGCAGTGAGGAAGTACAAGAAAACTCCAGTACAGAGGGCAGCAAAACAGCAAAAGCAGTAAGCAAATCCCAGTATAACGTGCAAACGTGGCATAAGTATTGGAGAGTTACTCACCAATGCATCTGCATTATGTTTTAACTTCTTTGCTTCTTGTAAATAATGATCAGCTGAGTAAGTCCTGCAACAGAGGACACAAATTTATGGACTCAGCTCCACCCATATTGCATTTCCTTTCATGACTGAAGTTTCTTAACGTTGCCAGATTTCTTATTTTTTCTGTCTAACTCAGGTTACAGGAGCTACACTCTGATAAAACTGTTAAAGTTAACTAGTATGATTACTTACAGTATGATAAAACTGTTAAAATAGTTTAAAGTTAGTTGTCTAGTTTCAGGTAATTCAAAACAGTATTTCAAGCAAGTTGATAAGTAAACATGATTTGGTTAAATTTATTGCATTTGATCAAGCAAACCAAACACTCGACCAACAACAAGGGCAGGGGAAGGAAAAAACACCTCAAAATTTGAGGACAAATTAATCCAGTGCCTCCAGGACTGGCATGACTGAGGGTGTGAAATATTTTTAAATTATGATAATAATACAAAACAAATCAAGATGCATCCAGGTGTTAATTGCTTTTGCTTAGCCACCCAAGACAATCAATGCTAAGTGACCTTCACAACTAGATAAGCAGAAGGTAATCATAAAAGTGTAATTATATATTACAATATATTAACATATTACCTATGAGTTGATTAAAGTTTGAAATAAAACCTCCCATCCATCCAATCTTACTTAATTTATTTGTACTAAAGATATTTGAAGTCAATGTTTTTAACAGTCCACTTACAGGAAACTGATGTCATTACAAAGCAAAAGTTAAAATTAAAAAGATGATATACCTACAAAATTAGTTCAATCAGTTCTAGGCGCACAAAATCCTGCAATGTCTCAGCCATAACCATAAGGGTATATAACATGTTGTCATTCCAAAGTACAATTACTGTTCCTTGGAGGGTACTCTCATTATGTCTTCCTATACGTCAATACACGTTCAGAATTTTTTTTTTTAAAGTTTGATCTTATCTCAATTTCTTGGTCCAGTTTTGTCTTGGAATAATTATAAAATCCCCATAAACTATTTTGTCCTAAGTGAGTGATAGTGTACTCTCATCATCTAATTAACTTGATTTTTTTCTTTCCTTTTCCTAATTTTTTATTTAAGGAATAACTATCAGGAGAAAAACACTGAGCAGCCAGGTTGCCCACTTCCAAAGAGTTCTTAAACAGGAAGTTACCTTTACATTTGGTATAAACATAATTATATCTGTAAAGTGAATTTATAGAACAACAAAGAGAAATGCTTTAAGAGCAAGCGTTGTGCCGAGATTTGGATTGGTACACGGGAAACCTGAAGCCTGCACAAGACAGTAAAATACTTGTTTAATTGTCTTTTCAAGGCATTTTCTTTGACCCCCACAGGACTAAATCTCAATCCCGCTCCTGCGGATCTGGAACTTGAAAAACAAAGGCTCCTCTCTACTATCAATGACCTCAACTCCCAACTCTAGAGGACGCGGGCTCTGGTGAGAAGGGAACAGGCAGGCGGGCAGCAGCAGCGCCCTGGTCAGGTGAAAAGGACCCATCGGCATTTAAACACAGAACAACCCTGAGCTATTTAAGCCTACTGCCGGTCCTTTTCTGCTTGGCAGGAACGTACAGGGCAGGCTACAGTTACCTGCTGTCTGCCGAGGCAACGGCACAGGGCGCAGCCAGACCAGCGCATCCCTGCAGGAACAACACCCAGCTCTCCAGAGCCCGAGCTTGTACTTAACAGCTTTTCTGAAGCCAAATGAACTCTTCTCCGCAGAGAGCTGGCTATGCTCCGAGATTCACAGCCCCACAAAAGGGAAAGGCACCTTTTGCTCTTCTTACCTGTCATCAAAAACAAGTTTTGCTCTTCTTGACTTTGAACTTTCCGCAGACGGAGCAGACGCAGGAGGGCAGTTTGACGAATTGTTCAAAATCTTTTCCTGAAAGGAAAATTGTTGACAAATGATAAATTTGAAGAACAGTTAAATCTTCTCTGCCTTCAAGAGAAGCACTTGTTGTATACATTTTTCCCATGACTTCACGCATTATATGCAGTAAGGTCAGTTTTGCAGCTGCTTTAGCTGCCATTCACCGTATACAGTAACACAGCTTCCATGAGGCCATCGCCTAATGCTGGCACAGAGAAGATACAGCGGCTACAACCAAGCTCCTCGCTCTAACACACCAGATCTCCTTCAGAGGAAGGAATGCAGTCGAGGCTTTCTAGAGACACCTGGGTCCAGGAAATCCCTCCCTGGATCTCCCAATGTCACCGTTTCCAAGTCCTGTTTTTCCACTCTAACAAAGAGATGATGAATATTTTTACAATTTCTCATTTCTCTCAACAATACACTCCGCTAAATGTCTTTGCCTCGAAGAAAAAAAGTATTTTGGAAGGATAAACATCATCTTCAGGGAGAAAAGTTAGTTGTCTTCACAACACACTGCCCTTGCTCCCCTAAATTATACATGGCTCAACATGATACTTCATGCTAAAGAGCAGACGCTAGAAACATTCTGTGAACAGTAAATTAGTCAATTTTTAGTAACTAAACAGTATAAAACAGCTCCCCAGCTTCCTATGTGTTTTCTGCTCTCTTGATTTATCACGACCAAAGGCCATCTCTGTAGATGTATTTCATAATCTACAGTTATCAGATTATTGCCCATCAGAAGGATCCTGGAGTTGCAAGGCACCGGATTTGCCCAGCAATGTACTACCTACCATCGTAAGGCAGACACAGTAACAAGACATGCAGTCAAACACAGGAAGAGTAGACACTACTTTAAGAAAGGCATGACGAAGCGTATCTGAAGCATGAAACAATAAACATCTCACAATTTAACAACTGTCTTAGGGACATTTCTACGCTGACCAATAAAGAAAGGGCAGAGCCTCACTGTATAAGGTAAACTCACTATCTACAGTTCCTGGAAGTGTCTTCCGCAGCCACTGATGTACACAACCCTGCCAGGCTTCGGAACCTCACGGTATCGGCATCTGAAGTGACACAGCACGTCTCCCAGTTCAGATATTCATGAACTCCACCCTGATGACTAAGTTACTTTCTGCCATTGCTGATGTCTATTTGCTGCTTTACTCCTCCCCAAATCAATGATCACTCCTGAACAGTTTTAGACTTTGCTTCTGAGCTTCTCAGACACTGCAAATCCAACTCCCAAGGTTTAGCCGTTTGTTAAACTACTGGAGTCTCCGCAGCCTGTGGGGAGGCTTTGGGGCTTTGCTGCAGAGTGCTCAGAGCCGCCCACCAGCACCTGCGGCACACAGCAGAATCGCACGGATGGAAACGTGCTCATCAACTGCCTCTACAATAGAAACTGCTCATCACAGGTATTCAACAATACACTCTCAGATGTCCTCACAGGCTAATTTCTGTCCAGTAATACACATTTACATACTGATGAAAAAGCATGTTACAATTTAGCGACCTAAGAGTATCATCTGCCTATAATATTTTAAAACTTTACCATCCAAATATCCTCCTAACCTAAATCTCTTTAAAAACGTTTTCTGCACCATCTTCATAACCATGTTTTCTCCACTCCAACCACAGAAAGCACTGTACATTCCTGAGCTGGAGTTAATATAATCTTTCTGGGGTCCCCACAACATTGTAAAATGAGAGTTACAGCTTCGCATCCTGGCGCTGAGCATGGACTGAGCTTGTGCTCTCCTTAAAAAAATCAGGGGAAGATCTGTATCTGCTCTGATGAGACAAGAATAACCTCATTGTTCCATTTACTGTTGTGTAACAGCTTTCTAGTGATATTTCCTATTAACAAATTAAAAAGTAAATAAGCAGCATTTGTACTCAGAAGATAACTAAATACATTTCACTAATTAACATAAGAATTTGGTCGGAATAAGCCTTAGTATTCCACAATCTCTCCCAAATTATTTTTTAATTTATAGATTTCCAAGGCACTTAAGCACTATGACATGAAACAACGCTTATCTAAAACTAATTACATTTTAACTTGAACTGCAAATTATTGTTCAGGTCACACTGAACCTGTCAAACTGCAAAGCAAAGGAACAGGCTGAAGGCATTTACAGGATAAGCCCTTTACCTTGGTTTCTTTAGCACTGCTAGAACCCTTCCCCTCTGTCTTCTTTTGTTTAGAAGATGAGCTGCTTTTACTGCCACTCTCCTTGCCGAGGTTGCTGCTGGACTTTAAGGATGACGACTGACTGACCGTCCTCTTCCGGGACCCGTGTTCTTGCTTGGAATCTTTCTGCAGGACCGGGGCAGCAGGAGACGGCAGTAAATCCTTCTCTTTAACAGCACTTGGCTTTGAAGACCTGGACAAAATGAACAAATTTAGACTTTTTTTTTTTTTTTTTTAAAAAAACCCCAACCAACCCCAAAACAAAACACAAACAAACCAACCCCAAAACTTTTTTTTATTTTATTTTAAATAAAAAACTACTTTTTTTTTTTTTTTAAACAAACAGGATTTTTGTTGTTAGACCTAGAAAACCAGATATGGAAGAAAAGAAAGAGAATAATCATCTCGGTGACTAGGTTTCTAGGAAGCCAGATAGAACTCGTTTTCACCATTTTATTTGTTCTGACCTGAAAACACAGTAGACAAGTTCTAACCATAAAACCACATCCCTGCAACAGTTCTTAAAAAAACACCCTAAACCCGTACAATGTAAGCAATTAATGCCAATGTTAGCGCCAGCCTGTCTGCTGCAGATAGCCAGCCCAAGAGCTCAGAAAAAAAGATGGTCCAGAGAAATGTTTTCTGGCACCCAGGAAACTGGAAGACTTTCTCTGCGTAGTCTTGCGGCACGCTCTTACCTTGGCTGCTGAGGGCTGCCGCTGACTATTCTTGGCTTCCCATAATAATTATTTTTACACGTTATTTTTATAAAATCATATAGTTTCATTTAATTAAATGTCCTTCAGATAACTGCACTGGCAATCAAGCAAATATCAGAAATAATAGGTAAAAATGCATAATCAAGCTAGAAATGCATCCGTTCAGTCTGCATCTGTTTCCTAACAAATAGCTAACTGGTCAATTCAGAATGGGCAAACAAGATTTCTCGCATCTGATGTGCTGCAGCTCCTCACATATTTGTAATTTGGCAATTACTCACTATACAGAAATATTTTCCATGACATAATTATACTAGTTTTCAGTCACTCGATCTGAAATAGCACAGTTTTAAAAGGCAGTGGAAAAAACTTTACTCTTTCCTATGGATTGACACTGACCAAGAAATAAGTCAAATAAAAGCATAACAGCAATTACAAAAAGCATGGAAAACTACAGAAATAACATACAAGTAAAAGAATATTAAACAATGTTACTGATTTGATAATTCTGTATTACTTTGCCCTTTTGTCCCTCACACTTTTCTTTAGCTAATCTACCAAGCAAATGTCAGGCTAAATCCATGGATCCAGATCTCAGTGACATCAGCTTCCCAGACAACGCCAGTTAAGTAATTTATTCTCAGTTTACAAACTTACTAAATGGAGAACTACCACATTGGGTTAATTTAAAAGCACAGATTTTGCAAGATCAGAAGCTAGATGCACACTTGATTTCTAAAACAAAACAAATCTCTGCTGTACATTGGAGAAAAACCAGGAAGCACATCTTCCATAATACACCAACCCTTCACGGGAGGGGTTCTAAAACAGTTGTCCTTGGCCAATGTTTTTGGTTATGGAAATTAATTTCCCCCAACTACTAGTAGAAACTCAGAAGTAAGTCTGTCTGAAGGGTAAGAAGCAATGAAATTTTACCCACTGATTAATAATGAGGGAACACTTTGAGGGCAGGGGAGGAGAAGAAGGGGGAAGACGGACACCCATCTTCTCCTGGATCACCCTGAGCCTTCAATGTGGAAAACACAGCCAAGATACTCACTCCCTACTGCTAGAAGTCTTGTGTCCTGATGGAGCTTTTTCTTCCAGTTTCGTCTTCTTGCTTTCACTGGCTCTGTTTTCATCCTCATTCTGAATAAAGCAAACAAGACAGACATCCAGGCAAACATCCACATTTACAGCTTCACCGAGAGTGGCAAAGTTTCACATTAAGAGACTAAATCTAGCAGGTGTTTTGCAGTGTACAGCCTAAGAGCTGTACAGACCACAAAAACATGTCCTACAGTATCTAGTCTGTATCAAATATTTGAGCAGACCCTGATATTGGAACATAATGAAAACCAAAGTCTGGCTTCTAAATTACCAACCCGCGTAAGAGAAGTAGCGGCTAAGTTGTTCATTTTAGCACAAACATATTATCACCATGAAACACCAGAAAAATCTGCCAAAGGCTTCAATAAGAGACCAGGAGACAGATTTTACGTTGCGGAGCCTAACAGACGTGTCTTGTGAACACCAGAAAAAGGTGAAAGTCCTGCAGTCTATTAAAGTAAGCTCAGAGATTTTTATATAAATTTAATCCCAAAGCAAAAGGGTCTTGAATGTAAATGTCTACACTGTCTTCAGAGCAAGCAGTGGAAGTATCAATACAGTGAATAAAATGGAAAATAGGACCTCACAGAAGAAGTCACTGGTAAAGCAGCCCGGATTCAAACCCAAAAGGTTTCATTTCTGTTACACCGATGCTGCAACCCCGAGCCTTATGGTCGAGGAAGCACGGGAGCAAATAATGTGTAGAAATCAAGTAGTGACAGGCGCATACAGAGCGCTCCCAAACCTAAAAACTGGAGAGGTGGGGGAAAGGGTGAGTTTTCTCTCCTTCCCTCAGACAGGCTTGCATCTTCTCTGGTGTGTACCAGTAAGCATCAGGGTAAGCTGAGGACTCCAACCAATTAACAACCAGACTACTTGCTGAGATAAAGCCTAAATTTAATTGCTCTTACCAAAGTCTTCTGGTTTAGGTGTAAGAGCACAGACCTCTAATGCTGTACTCCAGATGTGGACTGAAAGGCATAAGTGGTCAAAGAAATAAAAGTCCGTATTCAGAGCCACTGGAACACACGGGTGCACTCCCATGAACATTAGGAATTATTTAGTAACACTTGTAAAAACTAATTAGTCACTGCACTGGTGAGAGTTATTCAAATTTTACAAAAAAAAAATCTCATACCTTCTCACTTAAATTTCCTTATCCAGGCAAACCAGGAATCTTAGTCAGGAACGGTACGGGAGAAACCCCTGTTTGCAGTTACATATCAAGGCTCCTAGACGACACTAATTTCAGTCAGTGACCAAGTTTACTTAGATTGGTCAGTAGGAAAACTGGTTTAACTGAAATTATTTCTCTCCTCTGGAGAGTCAAATGACTCTCTGGATGATATCATATAATCCTTTGATTCCACATGTCAACAAAGTCTTACAACCACTGCCAAATCCCTGTCAAAATGCAACTTTCAGAATGAAATCCAGAGTAGCAGGGCAATTTTTGAATCCCTGAGCCAGGGCTTCACAGTCTTTGCTTCATGGAAACCAGAAAATTATAAAAACTCATTGGATCACTGAGTCCATTTTACAGTCACAGGTTTGCTGTTTATACAGACCGTCTATGTCCCGAGGTTTCTAAAAGCAGTTCAAAATTACATCACCAGCCACTTCTTACCATTCCCCCCTCCAAGAGTATTACTGCTATTCAGCTCCGCCATTGATTCCTGTTCATTTTACTGCCCCCAGGCAGTCCTGCTTTTTATTTGTAGTTGAGAAGGTGAAGTGCTTTTTTGGAAAAGATTAAATATCATTACAGAGAGATCCCTCAGCTCCCAGTAAAGCAGCACCCCTGAGATTATGGTTTCTGCTGCTGCCATGCCCTGGGCACATTTTTGTCCCATCCCTTGTCCTGGCAATATGCAATTGCATCACTCACTGGTTCGAGGAGCTGATCCAGCTGAAAACTGCCCTTATTTTTTTTTTTTTTGGCCAAGTGCAACAGGAGCTGGTGCCAAATGGAGTGGAGGCACAAGAGTGCAGGCTGCAGTGCTCAGAGGTACAGAAGCTGTGCTGCCTCCGTTAGCCCCAGCTACAGTGCTAACACTCCTACAGGTGCAACCTTCTCCCTTCCCCTCCTCACCCCAAAGGAAAATCCCAGTAGTCTCTACTGTAACAGCACAGGGATGACCAGTGTATTCTACACAAAACAGCTAGCCAAAGTCATCCCCTAAATTGCTCAGTCACTACACTGAGGGATGATCTGGGTTGCTGGGCTACACGCTTGACACCAGCAGCAATCTACAAAGGGGCTGAGATTACAGGTAAATCTCTGTCTACAAAATTATCACCTGCTTATGTTTCCTTTTGCCTTTTGTAGAACTTTTGTCAGACGGCTGCTTCTGGGATTCTCTCGTGTGCTTCTCTGGCACATTTTTCTTTTCCACTTTGGGTGCGTCAGCATCCTTGTAAGGCTTCCCTGGTATTCGTGATAAGAGGCTCAGGTCAATCTTCACAATAAGTGGGTACCTTTCATCAGGATCACTGAGTGGTGAAAGAAGCTCTTTCTCTTCCATAGGAGAGAACATTCTTTGTCGAAAAAAGCTGTCATCCTCCTCCATGGAAGATTTAACAGGAGTCCTATTGCTCTCAGAGTATTTGGGTGTTTGCGATGAAGGAGGCAGGCTCTCGTTTTCGTCTGAATCAGAGGATGAGGTATCTGTTTCTATGAATTCCCTGGATTTCTGGGCAGATTTGCTTGAAGCCTTATATTTCTTTTTCTCTGTTGTAGGCCGAGGAGAAGATTTGGGCTCTTTCTTTATATTGGGTTTTCTGGAGCCTTTCGTGGCTGCCTTATGCCTGTTTGAAGGTATATTTGTGGCCATGTCTACTGGGGTTTCACTTTCTATTTTAAGACCTCCTCTAGGCTCTTCAACAGATGTCTTTTCTGCTTTCTTGGGCTGCTTTTTACCTACAGTCCTCCTCTGTGTTGAGCTGTCACTCTGGGCAGGTGATTTCTGCCTGCCGCGACTGCTCTCCGAGCCCTTTTGGGTGGGTTTGGAATCTCGCCCTGGTGTAGAAGAAATCGAATCCTTGGATCCACTTTGATCAGCGTACCCGCTCCCTGTCCCCTGATCCCGTCCCTCTTTTTTGTAGCCTTGGGAGGATGGGATATTGCTGTCCACGGAAGAAGCTGGTGACACTTTATGTGAATTAACTTTGTTCAACCAGTTATCCAGTTGCCACTTGTTTGTTGGTGGTGGCTCTGGCTAAAAACAAATAAAAAACCCCAGCATTAGATAAAATATTTCACATTCCATCCATCTTTTCCAAGGGCCAGCTGTACTATGCTGCATGCCAAAGCAAGAGGTACACGAAAAAGCCCGAGATAAATAACAAATGAAATATAGGTTGATGAATAACAATGATGATGACAAATAAGAGCTCTCATTTTCCCTTCACCTGGAGCAGCTGCTATCAACAGGCAACACTTGCTGCCAGTGCTTTCCAGCCTAAAAGTCTGCAGTTTTTTAAGCTACTGCATCTGTATCTAATTTCTACACTCCAATAGAAAACTGGTGCTAAAATCACCTCAAAGTCAAACCTCAAATGTGTGCTTACATAAAGAATTGTTACCATATCCAATTACAGGTACTTCAGCAAAAGAATATTCCATCTTGAAAGTGATCCCACGTTTGTCAGTAACTTTTTTTTTTTTTAAACGGAAAATTTATTAAATTTTTTCTGCTTTTAAAACTCAGGATTAATGCCAAGCTAATGAAGACAGCACAAATACATGGCAAATCCTACCTCGGGGGATGCACTCTGTGATGGTTCATTAGCTTCACTGTCACTGGAACTGCTTTCACTTTCAGAGTCAGATCCTGAACTGCTTTCAGATCCGCTATGGCTGCTTGAGTCATCCCTTGAGTTATCTGCTCCTTCACTGTTATGCTGTGAAGGTTCAGAATTACTGAAAACAAAATTGAGGAAAAATAAGCAAACACTACCCGAGGACAAATATATCCTAGAAGTCCTTTTGTTAGAAAGAATAAAATGTAATATTTTAAATTAACATTTACTAGAAAATCCAACATAACTGAACACAGTTCACCCTGGAAACAAACAGGAGCCTTTGCTCCCCGCCTCCCCCCTTCCCAAAGCGGTTAGTATAATTTGTGGGATATACGCTACTTCATCACTGATTAAATTCTAATCACCTTTTGCTTTAACACAAGGCAAAAGACAAACATGAGTTTTAGAAATGAGATCAAGTCAAGAGTGCTGACTGGACTGAATATCACCACTCTACTTTGTATGCCGCAATCCACCAGGAATGCCTACCTTCCAGGTGTGCTCCTTGGCACCGTCTTATCGCAGTCCTGCAATTAAGAAAAAGAGCATGAAGCTTCTAGAAGTTACTTTAGGACTGTATATATAATTAAATTGCAAAGCATCAATTTAGAGCCTTTAAATTTTTTACATTATTTAGCCTGAATAGCATCTTAATTCAGTATTGGAGCAGTTTAAATTTGTCTGTATTTTCCTTACATGGAAGGAAAATAAATCAGAGTTTTCTCCAAGTTTTCACCACAAGCCTAGTATCTCAGCCCTACGTATTCTGACTACAGTTCTGAGTTCCTGTTTCCACCACTCACTCACACCATGTTTCTGTCTTTTTGAATCAGATGATTTTACAATGCTAATCCTGAGATGCCCAGAGTACGAGGAGATACCCAGCTAAATACACTATTCTCAAAATTTTCCATGTGAAGAAAATAAAGGACTAGAACTGGGAACAAGAAGAAAAGAAATGAGAGGAGCGTGCATTACTGCTGGGTACCACAAATCCAACAGGTATTTTTAATTTCGCATGCTAAATGCCATTACTGGCAGAAGCTGCACAAAGCTAATATTGACCAAGAGGAAAAAAGAGACTTTTTGATAAGAATAAAGGTGCTGTTATACTCCCAGTTCCAGGTACAGTCTCCCTTATCATCCCAAACACAGTCCCAAGCTACTAATGCGCAGAGACGTTCATCCCACGGACTCTTTAGACGGACTGGCAGAACACGAAGAGTTCTATCTTTAAATGGCAGGCCATCACATACATTTTAAAGTACACTATTGCCATCTCATGTTCAGAGAAAGCCCATTTTAAATCAGTAAAACAAGATTTTCTCGATAAAAGTGTACTGTTTCAACAGGCGAGAGAATTTTCCCCAAATTTACATTTAGGAATACCTAAAGTTTGTCTAAGAACGTGCCATTTGGTTTTTGTCTCCTAATCACAAATCTCTCTTAAGCTGCTCAGTTTGCTGTTAGAATATTGAACACTGCAGCAGTACTGAACCGTGTGTGCGTTTGTTATGTTTTTCTGAAACTGATGTAACGAACATACCTGCTCTCCATCGCTGTCTTCACTACTGCTAAGTTTTAAGTCATCTTTCAACATACTAAGCAAAAGGGAGAAAGCGAGACAAGTTTTTCCACGTACTTTAATTACTTTCAAAGCATTCTTCTATATTTCAACATGCTATTGTTTATACTACAAAGTAGGCTGCGTGGGTGAAATCCACAAGATACCTTTCTAACATTTCATGTTTAAGAATGGTGAGTCAAGTCATTCTTTAGAGAAGAATAAGCATTCTAGTACTCGACTCCTTAGTCCATTCTGTTAAATTTAGAAGGGAAATTTGACACATTTTACTAACACAGGAGGAGCTAACGTGTATGTTCAACTTCTTAAACACAATGGCCAAGAATACTGTTTTAAACAGAATCAAGTAAGCTAACACTAGTGGCTCTTTCCTGTCTCGTGGCAACAGTGCAACTGTTCTAAGCCATAATTATTTTATTATTATTCAAAGCCAGAATCATTTATGGTAGTCAGACATACACACACTATTTCACAATACTGAAAATATGTGAACACACTGAAAACATATAGCAGGGTATAGGGCCTTTGTGCTTATTGAAAAACACCTTTGATTACAAAAATAAAACATCTTACTCTGTCTGGTTCGATTCACATCTGGAGAAAGAAAATGAGAGAGGATTAAAAGTCTAATACTTCTGAGTGTCACAGTACAGCTGTTCTACTGATGATCTGAAAAGAAACAGCCTCTAGGATCTAGTTCCTGAAATATTTTTCATTGCTAGCCTTTTCCAAAAGATGCATTTATCTCCCTTATTATGTTTTTTTTGACCAGATCACAATCACTTTTTTTAAAAAAGTATTTAAAACTGTATTGTCACAGTAAACATCTCAACTTTCTTCCTATGCATCCCACATGTGTCCAGTGCTACCTCTTGTTCCCAGATGTTCTCACACTCCCCAGCTCTGGAACCAGCCCCATTCTTTCTTAGTGGTCTATACTGCTATCACAAAAGCAAAGCCCAAGGGTGAACTTCTGTCCCCACCACTTGTTGAACTGGCTGCATATGAGCATCTTCTTAAACCACATGTTTTTGGGAAACTGACTGTGAGCCTATAATAACTGAGGGGGTTTTGTTCTATTCCCTCCCATAGGTCATGTGCTTTTTAATCTTGCTAATACTGTAACATGTGCACAGACAAGCAGAACTAGACTTCATTTTGTGACTGCATCACAACAAACGTTAATTTAGAATACCAAGTTTTCAGAATCTACAACCACTTTCATTTGTTACACATACAACCAGCTGGTAAACATTTCTTTTCATGGACATATTTGTTTGGAAACAATCTTTTAACAGCATATAATTGATTTTCAGGTATGAGAAAGGTGGGCTACAGCCATCTACAATATTCCAGTTGCTTTATATTGTTCCTTCCAGTCGCATGATCGACAAGGTAAAATGTTGGGTCTGTGTGCGTAACTAATAGAAATGTTTGCCAGTCACTTGAGACACCGAGTAGAATAAACTTCACTAGATCCCATGCACAGCTTGCCGTCTCCTCCAATGCAGAACAGCTCCCCGTCCCATCTATTTGTGCATCCCCTACACGCTGCTTCCAGCCGACAGCTCTGCAACGCACACGGCTGGTAAGTCCTGTCCCATCCTGCCCATTCTCATATGCTGGGACCTTTCTAGTTCACAAGCCAGTTCCAAGGTCCAAACCCTTCACACCTATCCTGACAACTGACAAGAAAACAGGGGAACAGAAAGGTGGCACAGTGCATTTGTTATTCACTCCCATGTGCCATATTTGGTCTACTGCCCCAGAACATGGCTGCTTAAAAACGATCCCCTTTTTCTGCCAGTCAAGGAGAAGTATGCTAAAGAGTCTGGGCAAGAACTGACACATTCTAGTAAAAGAAACAGCTATTTTCCAAGTCTCTTAAAATTCAACTGTTGTTTGAGAAACGTTTTCTCAACAGTCACTTACGATTTGGATTGATGACCATTGGATGTTTTTGATGAAGGATTGTATCGTTCTAGAAGAAGAAAAAACACGTACAGCTGAAAACTCAGCCAGAAAAATAAGTCACTCCCAAGCTGCCAGAAGTACACAGTCTTTGATACGAGAAAGCAGTAACTAGCTAACACCAGCTACAGTCTCCCACAGACTGAAGGAGTGGATGCAGAGGCAAAATACTAAATACAGCAAATAACTGAATCAAGAAATATTTAAATCATTTCTGTCTAACGCAATACACACTTAATTTGTTATTAGTGGTATGAAAAACTGTTTTGTTTCTATCAAGATTAATCTATTGCTGTCTACATGCAGAAGAGAGGATATAAATCAGCCCGTCAGGCTCTGACTCGTTTCAGCATCCTCTACGCAGCTTTACAGCGACCGAGCAATCTTTAGATCCAGAAATCAAACTCAGAAACCGATTCTTACAATAGGAATACAAACTGACACAATCCGCTTTTCAGTTTGGAGGCGTTTTCCTTCCCTTTTCTTTTAATTCTGGCAAATTGCACCCTTTTCTTTAATTCTGGCAAATTGCATAATTCAACAGAAACAAGAACTGAGGCTGCTAAAAGTTTCCCAGAGAGTTCAAACAGGAGTTAGAAACTGGTTCTGTGTTTCAACTAACCTTGCCTCTCTGTTTACACACCTAAAGATCAGTTGCTCCTATAACGTAAGTCTATGGTTTAGCATTATGGAATTAAGTTTTAATTTGTTTCCTTAATTCCCCACTGTATCAGGTGTTTAGATTAAGCTGCTTGTGAATACCTAAGAATAAACCATTCTTCTTTTACTATTTAATCTGTTTAATCACTTTGAGAGGGAGTGGAAGGACTTTTGGAAAGTAACAGCACAAATCTAATTCAATTTTAAAATTCAATATTCAAAACAACAATAAAGAGCAATAAAAGCTGCTTTTGTCTAAAATCTGAAAATGCACTGTGGGACAAGAAATTCAAGGATATTGCTAAACATGTTACTATATGAGTTCTTGACCAGTTCTCTCTCTTGCTTTTAAAATGACAAAGTGAAAATGAACAGTGAAATTGCAATGTGCTTTTTCTACTAAAATATAAACATAAGCACAGATTTGGTTTCTAATATGTTCCCCAGCAGGCATTTGCATTTTTTTAGAGGGTGTTTTGTTTCTCAGCTATTTTCAATTAGATCAACCAAGGAAGCATTTTTTTCAAAAATGAGAAATGTGACAACTTAAAAAATACACATTTTTTTTTCTAGAAGACAGTAACAACCTTGCAACTCAGTCATAACCTTTTAGATCCCAACAAAAAATGTCAAAAAAATCAAGCAACTGTTTTATAGGTTAAAACTTGTGAAGGTACAGAAAATCTTAATTTAGACTCCATCCTATGACCAGTCTGGAAAATCTCATTCTCTAAAGAAGAAGTCTCTAAAGAAGAATACCAAAAATACTGAATCACAACAAAAACATTAAACACATTACAGCAAGTTTAATATACTTACTCTGTTCTCCACTGCCAAAATTGGACTGTTGAGACTCCTAAGGGAATAAAAGATCACAAGTGTTTTTTTCACTGGGAATTTTAACATATCAAAACCCATGCTGTAATCAAGATATTCTTTCCACTTAAAGGATGGCACCTAACCTCCAAAAAAAGGAAAAAAGCCTGACGACAAACCAGAAAGAGTGATTGTGTATCTGGGCCCCAGCTCTGCTCCCCAGCCCCGAGGGCAGAGGCAGCACGGGGAAGGAGGGCTTCACGCTCCTCTTCCTCAGCTCAGCTCTCCTCTCCCACCTGCTCCTTCCTCAGAAGGGCCATGTCCGGCTGTACTACGCCAGAGCTGAAACTCCAGAATCCCCATGTAACTTCCATGAATCCCATCTGCGTGTATGTTTAGAACAAAGAGAAAGTGTTAAGGATGTTTTTCTTTATCTTCCTTATATACTGTAAAGCTCGGCTGCTAGTTTTATGTGTTTTCATTCAAATTCTTTTCTCTTTTTCAGACACGTACAGCATCACAGTGGATAAACAATAAGTATAGTAACAACCTATCAACAACAAAAAAATATCTCAGCTACAAAGGAGCCCAATGGACAATGAAACTTAAAATCCGAACAGCTCTGCACACGCTGCCCGAAGGCCCTTCTCGGCACGGCTCCCGCCAGCCCTGGTAAAGGCAGCCAGACCCAGCTGGCAACACATCCTTCCTCCCCCGAAGGCCAGATCTCCTGTAATCACCCAATTCATTTGTACAAAAGCCAACAAACAATGATATGTAACTTCTTTTGAGATACGATTAATCTGTTATCTATAAATCCAGCCTTGAAAGATGAAGCGTTGCAAATTTTACCACTCGCATGATCTTCAGTATTGCCATTCCAGAAAACCCAATTCTGACACCCAAGACACAGTAGACTGTAAATTTTTGTTCTGACAAACAAATATGCAGAGGCTACCGACCTACCGAAAACCTACTTCTAGGTTAGACTGCCATTTTAAAATAGGACCTTCCCGACCTCGTTTTAAAATGAGGGCAAATGCTGGCCCTATAAATAAAAATTAGAAATACTTGACTCAATTCATAAAGTAATACACACACATTTTACTTAAATGCTCTGGCAATGGCAAACCAGAACTACAATTCAACAACAGAAGTTTTTTGCACACCTGCGAACCAGTCTTCCCCAACAGCCCCGTCAGTGACGTGCAGCAGTTATATACGCAGTTTACAAAATTTAACTGTTTTAAACACACAGAAGCTTTACCCAGCAAAGCATACTTAGCTATTTCTAATTTCCCTTAACTTTTTATTTCAAAAGTGAAAGCACTTGCAATGATGTATTGAACAGCATTTTGTTGACGGGCAACTTGACAGGAAACTTTCCTTGTAAGGTGTTTCAAATACCTCTAATATGTACTAACTGAAAGGAAGGAAGGGATAATAAAAATAAAATTAACCTATTTTTAAAGTGCAAAGCGAGGATGAAGTTGGAGAGAAGCCTTGTGACTTCAACCGAAAGCAACAGCCACACTTTCTTCAAAGTAAAACCTGATTTTTATCTTTCACATAGGTAGGAGTGCAAGTGTGATTCCACTGTCAGCTCAGACAAGTGAAAAAAAGAAGTGAAGACCACACAGTAATGGAACACCACATCTACAGAGCAGCTGCGCTGGGGCGAGCACAAGATGAGGAACTGGCACCCGTTCTTACCAGTACACGTATCGCAAATTCCACAGAAAGCACCTGCCTAATCGCTCACTTCAGTCAACTTCCTATTTCTAAGGCATAGTGCAGTCTTTCAGTTAAGTGCACTTTAACGAGGTGTTATGTTCAAATGCACAACTTTTTCCAACTCTCTTGCCGTCTATTTTGTCTTTGAATACGTGTTTCTTTAAGAAATTCAGTGATTAAAAAAAAGCTATACGTTCAATTCCGAAGTTATTTAGAGCAGTATCTTCTGAAGGTCTACTTCAGAGAGAAGAAATTAAAAACAACTTAAAGGAAGGAAACCCTTTTAACCGAAGTATAATAGCCTGCTGAGGTTAGACAGTGAAGACACTTAAGCAGGAAACAAAATCGCAGCCTGTACTCAAACACAAGAACTGTGGCAAGAAAACCATTCGCCCGCGGGCTCGAACAGCAGCCGGTACCGAATCCTCGGTTGCAGGTTCCCAGTTTGGCTGTAGTCCTGGCTGCAGTGAATGGGACCCATTTCCACTTAATGTCTGAAATCTCGTGTCAGATCTCTTTTTTATTTCCCAGGAGAAAGTTTCTGCATTAGAGCAGAGGGAGAGACCTGAGGCTGCCTCCTGGGTAACTCCAGCACACCCAACAAACCCGGGACAGAATCCGCCTCCAGACCACCGCACAGGTATGCAGGTACAGAAACTCCAATGCTCTCACTGTGCTTTGACGTGAAAAACTTCCACCCTCTCAGAAACAGCTGGGGTTTTTAATATCTTTTACAATCATGCCAGTATTTTTGGAGTTTTTGACTGCGAGCCCACAGCTTAAAAAAAAGTTACATAGGGTAAAATTACAGTGTTAGGTCATTGGATAACATTTTTATCAAAGCTCAGGAATCTACTTTTTTTTTTTTCATAGCATCCACAAAACTTTCCCTGACCTATTTTCATGAGGTTTTATCTTCTGATTCAAAGACTTCCTGATAATTATTAGATATATTTATAGTAAATGCAGAGAGGCCCTGGTCAGGAGTCTGGGTTCCTTCAAGCTACTCACTACCTACACATAGGGAAAATCACTTTATCCCAACAGTCTTACAAATAAAATTGACTGGTCCACCAAAGGGAGCTTAATTTTACATGCGCAGGCAAAACACACCAAACTTCTGCACACAAGAGGAACGCTGTGAAACACTGCAGCATATTACTTCTAAATAGATCGAGCACAGTATTAAAGACAACAAGCTTTCCTCAGACAGTACTGCTTGATTAAAGTAAACCACTGTTTTGTTTTGTTTTCTGAAATTCTGCTCTGGGTCCAGGCTGCACAAGCCTATGGCTCGCTAACTCGTTGGAATTCTGAGAAGATCCTGCTGCCAAGAATGACAGAGGGGAGAAGGCAGAGGAAATTATAGGCTTTGCATGTGGAGAGAGAAGCTGACAAAGTTCCACAGCTAAGATGCGCAGCCACAAAATAAAAAAGCTGGCAAAAAGTCAAAAGACTCAGAGCAGCCATAAATGGAATTTTTTGCAAACCGGGTGAAGAAACACAATCCAGGTCAATAGGTTCAAAAAAAAACACAACCTACCTCTTTTGTTCAAACATCAACAAGACCGTGCAATCTTACACAGTTTCTCTCTGCGTCACAAAGACACATATATGTCTGCACACCTCCTCTCTTCCCAAGCTGAGTGAAATACCAGAGAAACACAGAAACAAGCAGTTCTAGCAACCCCACAATCAAGCATAAGCTGAGAGAGTTGGGGTTGCTCAGCCTGAAGAGAAGGCTCCGGGAGACCTTAGAGCAGCTTTCCAGTATCTAATGGGGGGCCATACAAGAAGGCTGGAGAGGGACTTTTTACAAGGGCATGTAGCGACAGGAGATGGGGGAATGGCTTCAAACTGGAAGAGGGGAGATTTAGATGAGATATCAGGAAAAATATTTTCACCGTGAGAGTGGTGAGCCCCTGGTGCAGGTTGCCCCGAGAAGCTGTGGCTGCCCCATCCCTGGAGGTGTTCAAGGCCAGGTTGGACGGGGCTGGGAGCAACCTGGGCTGGGGGGAGGTGTCCCTGCCCAGAGCAGGGGGGGCAACGAGATGATCTTTATGGTCGCTTCCAACACAAACCATTCTAGGATTCTATGAAGTATGCTGAAAAGCATGTGAAGGGACAACATTTCCCCAAAGGTTCAGTCAAAGCAGCGAAATAAGTACCCTTGTTGATGAGGAGAGGTGTGGAATTTCTTGCTTTACTATAAAAAGGTAAGAATTATTTCCGAGTTCACAGTTTTGTGTAACATAGGAATTAATCTTGTCTATATTACCTTTAGTCAGGGTTTAATATTGATCTGACTCATCATCATAATGTTAAGAAAGTAGACAATGACATTTGTTTCTAGACATGCCTTCTGAAGTAAAGCTGAGAACTGTATAGTATGTTCTACATCTTCAGCTCACTGGAGAGAAACAAGCAAGACAGAGAGGCAGGAACACGCAAGGCAGAGGGCGATGACAAGGGGACTGCCCACAGCTCTGGGCCATCTCACCAGGACGAGAACCTGAACGGTTCAACCTCACAGCAGTCTGCAGGAGTTTTGAGGATGTGCACTTATAGCATGGGACCTGAAAACTTTGGCCAAAAAAAGGTGATGTCAAAGCATTCACATAAGACGATCTGTTTAGGCAGATTACACTGGAGAGTTCAGTGAGCAAATCTTCTTAAGTAGTTCACTGTTCTGTTTTGGGGAGCAATTTGGGTCAAATAAGAAACTGATAGCAGCAAGTGGTGCTCTAGGACAGCAGTCTGGTCATAAAAAGTGTAGACTTTGTTATTATGAAAGTAACTTTTAAAAGATGAACAGCATCATTTCTTCACTCTGAAGTTATGACAAATTAGGGGTGGAGCACCTCAATCCATTTCAGAGATACGTTGAGTCTGGAGAAAAATTATACTGTCGAGTTAAATCTTTTACTGGTAATCAGTAGATACAGGAAACAAACCATGAATTCTTGAATGAGTCAGCTATCGCAAGCTGAACTGTACTTGCTAAAGTTGCTACCCACAGCTATCTACCCTGCCTATCTCCACCCTGCCTACCCAGCAGCTTCCAAGACGCTGCAGACTGCAGGGCTGTGTTTCACGGCAAACAACAGCCAGTGCCAGTCTGCCCTGACACCCCACAGCCGGGGCTGCCGGAGCCAGCCTCAGGGCAGGGAGCGAGCAGCTGAGCAAGAGGACGCCTTCCTCAGAGCTGTCAGCTCAAGCAGGTCTCCTAGAAACATGCCCTGTGCTGTCAAGAGCGGCAGAGAGCCACTGATTTCTCTTAAGAATTAATAGCTTAAACACTTCAGGAGTTATTAAGTATATGGGAGGCTAGAAAGAGACCTTTCAGAACATGCGATGTGAAAATTTCTTTAGCAAAACATCTGATTTTAAACCTGTTTTATTTTTTTTGTAATTGAAAATGTAAGATCTAATAGAACTTAGAACTGGAGTACAAAATTCTGAGGAAAATTCAGTTTATGCAGAAAATTACATTTAAATTTCTTAGCATTTACCAACCAGCCTCCATTGCTTTGCTAGATGGCGGTAAACACAACATTTGTTTGCTTCTACACAAAATGGTGCAAAGTGTTTCCCTAATAGGGAAGAAGGCTCAATGGCATTTTCGAGCTTCAGAAATATCCTGAAGAAGGTTTGAATTTATGAAACAAAAATTAAGTAAAAGTCAAGCTATATTATAGACATCTTTGCAAACTGCTGTGTGTGTGTAAACCAGAGGAAAAACGATGACATTCTTCATAAGGCTACTGCTGACAAATGTCGTTGTGAAGCAAGATAAAGAGATACAAAGCACTGAAACAAACCCAGAACTATATAGAATTGAATATAAAAGAGCTCTAAAATCCTGATCTTTAATAGGAGTTACGCTTTCAACAGCATTCAGTATTTTGACTACAGGACTGACCTTCGTTGGGAAAGGAAATTTTGAGGGTTCAGTTTTGCATGGCGTATGAATAGCAGTCAGCGGAGGAGGCCAGGAATGGGTCATCTCCTACAACCAGAACAAAAGAGAAAAGCTATTAACAAAGTTAAAGCAAAGTTTTCAAGTTACAATCTTAATTCAAATGGTAACCCTGCCTCTCAATTTTCAGTTCATTGTCCACACTTCACTAAGCTTTGTACTAAAATCTTAAGTTCCCAAATGTGTAACAAAGATTTTACACATAAACCTAAATCTTAGATTGTTACCCATGAAAACAGATAGTTAAAACACAATAACAAGCAGAAAGCCATAAATCAATAAAATTGGTCGGCCTGAACCTAAACTGCAGTAGAAGTCAGAGTCTGGTCGTTTCAGACTGTGAAGAGCACATGTAGGATACAGGGTAGGAAGAAGAATCCCCAGAAAGGGAAGCCTGTAAAGTTTGAGGGAAAAGGGGAAAATCAAATGCCTGAAGCTGGAAAGAAAGCGCCTTGTATTCTCTCGGAGCACCTCCAAGGGCCATGGAGCATGGAAGGCCAGAGCAAATGGTAAGCCACGGAAATGCTCCAGGGGAATTGATGATTCTTTTGTGATGGCAGCCATACAGCCAGGGGATGACACGGGTAAAATACTTGAGAAGATAACCTAGGTAGAAGAGAAGGGAAAGCTCTGCCGTGGGGTAGCAAAAAATTACTGTAATCTAAAGAGATATCTGAATGTAAGGACTGTATTATGGTGGAAGAAGTGGGTGAGTATGGTTAGGTTAACGGGGAGGTTAATGAGGAGGTGGCCTAGAACAGGAATGCAGTGAGGATACGCAGCAGGTGACGTGCACACCCAGCAACGCCCAGTGCCCAGCTCGCACGCAGCTCTGCCGTCAGGTTTCCCCACTCTATCTGCGCTAGAGGGGTACTTGAAGAGCCCTCCTGTAACGACTTGCAGCCAAGTCAATTTAAAAGGCGCTAATCAACTGCAGAGTGCTTTCCACCTCCTTAGTAATGTTTGTATGTTCAACAAATAAGTTATGAACAAGAGCACGGAGAACTTACTTTTAGAATTTCATCCACGCAGCTCACATCACCAGATGCTGACGCCTACAAATCAAAGCTCAAGATTAACGTCTCCCAAAGCAAGTTTTCCTTAAAAGAGCCCAGGGGCTAGAAATAGTTAAAACAACCTTCAATCCTTATCATGATTCATATGGACTCTATATAGATACAAACAGATCTTGCTAATTCTTTTCAGCAACATTAATTTTAATATCAGATAGAGCCATATTTTTATGGTATGAGTCACATCCAGTTACGAAAAGCAAATACATGAGATCTATAAAACTGCCACAATAATCTCTCACTTTTCACCTGACAGTTACAGCGACCATAGGCAGTCAGTGATATTAAAAACTTCTAAAGAGAAAGAGAATCGTAGCTTTCAATCATTTCCTGGAAGAAGCCACCAGATAATATCTGAATTCAAATGCGTGACCGTGAATATACAGCAATGACAAACTGCAATATGAAGTAAAACATACATTACAGCATGAATCTAGAAGCAGCAATAATTATGAAACTATGAATCTTCTGCATCCCTGACTGCTACAAGCAGAAAGGAAGCATAGTTACTACACGATACACTGCATCAGCATTAGCATGTCAAGTCTTCACGAAAAAGATAATTTATTTATAAATTTCCTTACCTGGGTCCTGGATCTTATTTTGCTATTTGTTGAAATCCCAGGAACAAATGCTTTTCTCTAACTACCATGATTCAAGCAGTTAAATAGGACATGCAATGACATTTTGTTATTAAGAAATGCACTCTCCTTGTAAGCAAGCTGTAGTCAGAGTCTGTGTCTTAAAGATTCGGGAATTACCAAACTACTAAAAGTTGTTAACCCAACGCTATTTTGTATCTAGCATACCTAATATAAATTCTGAAGCCTGTTCAATTTGGTGTGCTTTAGGGTTAGCTTATTTTCCCCAGGTGAAGGTATAATAATCACATCTTGTAATTGCTACACACTTCAAAAGAAAATCTGATATATGCAGATAGTATCACTAGTCTAAGACAACATGGCTCCCAGTAATGACAGTGTATGTATCCAGCTTGTCAAAATATTTGTGAATATCCTACTATTTCACTAACTTCTGACTACAGAAATACTCTATGAAAATTACCCTCTCTGAGTTGCACTAGCCTTTCTGAATGTCTCATAGCCTTTGTTTCATAAAAATTACAGTATCCACATGGAAGAAGCAGAAGGAAAAAATAATTCCTTTTGTGCATTCCTCAGTTAAAATACAGATCTTCACTGCATACGTTTAAGATGCTTTGTGTAACAAAAAAAACACTGGTGTTTACTAAAAACTAGATTTTGGTTATGTAGATTGGGATTTTAAAGAAGCTGGGAAACCCCAGCCCAAAGGGACTTATGTTGAAGATGCCAGGAATCAGACAGCAACTTACATCTAGTGGCTGAGAAGGTATTTTCAGCTTGGTTAGATGTGCTTTGCTGCTAGGCTTCAGCTCATTCACACTGCTGCTGTGAGTCTGACTGCTGTAGTGTTCGGAGGATAACTTTGGTTCCATGGATTCCTGTCCATCCATCGGCCTGACGTATGCAGTGGGTTTCTGTAACATTGAACTGGACTTGGACATTAGCGAAGGCGGAAAAGACTGATTAGAGTGTTGTCCACTTGAAAATGAGGGTACACGGGAGGGAGAGTCCCAGTTGGCGTCAGGATCCCGGGGAGATTTGGAACGTTGATGTTCTTTGCTGTGGTGATCATTTCCATGAGATCTCGAATGGCTGGAGCTCAATGAAGAAACAGCAGATGGTTTTCCAGGGCTGGAAGAACGGGGTTTGGAGTGTTCAGACCCATGCTGGCTTTTTTTGCGGCTGCTGCTGCTACTGTAAGAGTCACGGTCATGCCTCTGGCCACTACTGCTAGTGTTATTGCCACCGCCACGCTGACTACTATGTCCGCTCTGTAAACCTGAGGACCGTTTCTGAGACTGGGAGGAAGTGCTAGGTGCGGGTCCTACAGGAGTCCATTTGCTGCTCTGGTGTGAGCTAGCATTATGTCTCTGATCACCAAAGAAACTTTGGTTTGATTTTTCATCTGGCGTTGATGGTACAGTTGGTTTGGGAATTCCAACAAGCTTTTGCAGCGATCTATCTCCTATAAGATCCTTCATTTCATCATAATTACCAAGCATGCTCTGAATACGACTAGACAACTTGTCTTCTTTGCTGGTCTGTGAAAATAATTTTTAAAAAAATAATGCTTTAAAAATCACAACTTCACTTTCAGTTAATTGACTTGACAACTATGGCAGTTAATCTAAATTTCAGGGCTAAGAGCACGACTAGCATCCATGTCTGTTTTGCCATTGTTTCCGATTCCTAATTTTCATTCTTAAAGCAGTAATTTAACCCTCTAAAGCATAAGGAAAAGACGTATTTTAGCAGCAGGAACAGTTGAAACAGCACTAATCAGTGCTTCAAATAATGGTTTGGTGAGCTGGATGCAAGTTTAAAAATTGTAGATGCTTACTGTCACCTTAAAGACTCTCACCTGAAAGACTATACAGAATATATCAGTCTTAAAAAGTTTTAATTAGCAGTAAAATAAAATCAGCTTAACCTCACCACTGTATGTAATTTTTAATCGGTATTTATACCAGCATAATTCTTGTTGCCAACAAGATTATATATAAGGAAGGGTTCTTTCCTAAACAACCAGTTTGTTTTCAAATCAGGTACACTGTATCATTACCCGTGCATCCCAACCAGCTTCGCTTGACTTCATAGATGCGGGATTTAGTTACCAAGCGCGTTAAAGTGATGGGAGGACAGGAATAAAAAAAACCCAAACATCTCTCAGCTTTCCTGCTGCAGGAGGACAGTTTTCAATCACAATATTTTACTTCTTGTAAACCAGCTGAAATTGTGATAAGGGAAGGGGTCTGCTTTCAAAGTGAGTTTTGAGCTACATAATTAATCTCAAATGGTACTTTTTTAGCTATCCCAGAATTAGGTTAGTTTTTCCAATTCTGTTCAGCAAAGCAAAGCTGGAAGGAAACCTAGCACAGGCTTAAAGCTGTACAAGATCATAAACAGAGTTAACTCCTTCAAAACAAACTAAAAAAAAAAATCAGATAGAATCATGGAATGGTTAGAGTTGGAAGGGACCTTAGAGATCATCCAGTTCCAACCCCCCTGCCCTGGGCAGGGACACCTCCCACTAGGCCAGGCTGCTCAAAGCCCTGTCCAACCTGGCCTGCAAACTACTGGCCTACTAGTTAAAGCAGATAATTCTATCATATCAGGCATTTCAGCATTTAAAATTAATCTCCTCGTTAAACATTCTCTTTCTGAACTTACCCAGGTCAGGATTACATTGACTGAAGGTTAGAAAGTTTAGTGACAGGCTAAAGCACCCCCCAAAAAGCAATTTGGCATGACACAACAGAGAGTTTAATTGTTTTGAGTCACTAGAGCAAAAGATGAAGAAAGCAAAAAAAAATTTATGGTTTTATCATCCCTTTCCTCACTCCCTACAAAGCAGCCCCTCCTTCGTAAGCAGTATTAGAAATCTGCCAGTAGAGCTGGTTAGTAACTGTCCACCCTTAGTCTCAAGCCCTGCTTATATACTTCGCTGACATAAGAGCTGTGGATCTAAAAGTAACACAGATAAAAATAAATTTAAGATACGAATTTGCATACAACTTCTGCTATAAAAACTGCATTTGTAAGAGCTGCATAAACTCACAACTTTGTATGGTTCAGCAAAGAGAGGAGAGTTAGCTGGAAAGGCTTCTTCACCCTGTTGAATTTCTTGATTTCGCCTTTCCCTTTCTTTCATACGCAGCACATTCCGGTCTTCACGGTTCATGTTGCTATGAATAAAAAAATAATTTCTGATCACAGAAGGAAACAAGGAGGGATCAGGTGCCCACAGTTAGCCCCTGTGCCTGTTGTGCCCAAAGAGTGATCTCGGTTAAGAACCTCCTGCTGACTATAACTCCTCAAAACTGAAAAGACGTTTGTCCAATTTAAGACACCTCACACTAAAAGGAGCTACAACCCACACTCTACAGCTACCTTCTAACAGGGAAAGTTCATGCAGTAACAAAAAATGGAAAAAATCCACAAAGTCCTCAGGCAAGTAACTATTTCAAACCACTTCACCTGCTTGAATCATTTAGCTATTTCAACCCACGCAGTACATCTCCCATTCATTTCTAAAATACTTTTTCTCCTCCACATCCCCAAAATGTTCTGCAATTTTACTCTCTTATTCCCCCACCCATCTAGTGCCTGACTTCTACTGTAGATTTGGGGTTATTTTTGCTGCTGACATACCTTTATTGGCACCCTTTCTCCAACATATTCTGACCTCAAGCTTTGATGCTGTCTCCAGGTCTCCCTTCCTCTGACTCCCAAAAGACACTTCTTCTCAAAGCAGTCATTTCAGTGAAGTTTTGGCAACATTGCACCTTTTGCCTTAGACCATACAGTGTGCTCCTACTGCAAAAATGCAGATTAAAAAATTGCCAATCTCCCCTCTCACAAATTTTACTTTGCAGTCTGGTCTTGCTGCTTCAGTTACCAGAAACGTATGAAATTGTTGCAACACACACACACACAAAAGTTGGAAAAGAGTCCCTTCGAGCTGGTAAAGCACTGGGACTTGATGGAGTAAACAAAATAAGATGATAAGTAAGGTGGTACTAACTCTTCTCACATGTGCTATACTTCTTATCAAAAGATTTATAAATGTGCCTTACTGATCTGCAAAAAGTACGGCAGGTGCTTCTAGGAAAGAAGTAAGTGTTCTTCCACATAATTTGCAGTCTAAAATGAAAACTCCTTCTGCTTAGAAAATTGTTATTTCACGTTTTTAGACAGCTGCCTGATTATTAAAAAAGAAAAAAAAAGCTACAGCATTACTTTGAAAGCTATGCAAAACCAGCCACTCCATTCTAAACAAGATGAATTCAATCTACCACTCCGTTTTTAAAATACTAGCCTTTTCACCTTAGTAACATTTTAGCCTCTTACTGTAATTTCTTACCCATTTGGCTTCATCTTGTCTACCACTCTCAATATAGCGAAATCTAAGAGGATGCCAAAGCCAGAAAACACTCGCAGTGAAAGTTTAAATCTTTGAGACTTTTTAAGGTGATGGGTTTGTTGTATTTCCCTGCATTGTAAACAAGGTAAAAAGATTCACATAATCCAACCCTACACTGATAAAAGTTATCATATTCATAGGCTTGATAAGTTCTATGTGAAAAATCCCCCTTTTCTCCAGTTAACCTGCAATCAGCTGAACTCACGTGACTGCAAGTGAACATCAAGGGTGCCTACTGAGCGCGGGACCCGTACACCGGAACGTGGCAAGCAAACCACCCGGATCATTTTGACATTAACGGCAAACTTGTTTTGAAAGTCTGAGGCTTGAAAAGCTTATTCTTCAGACTGCAGCCCAACTTCTTATACATGCAGGATTTAAACACAGACAAATATTATAGATACTGATCAGTTAAAGCCAGCTGGAACAGTTGGAATCTACGCCACTTTACTATTAAAGGCAAAATGCGAGGCAAGGAACAGGAGTACCCTGTCCTTGAGCAGCTCATTCACGTCAATACACTAAGATTGTGCATTATATACAGCTACACATTTAGAAGATTATAATCTTAACTAAGAATTTTACATCCACATTTTACAAATCGAAGGTTAAATATTAACAAACATCTTTACTACTTTTTACAGATACAAAACCGTATCAACATTTACTATGACTCTTGGGACTGAGGGAAAAAACAACATTTGTAGCAACACAGTCACATGAAAGGAACATTACAGCAAAGACCCACTTGAGATCAGAGCTGGAGCAAAACCAGAGCTGATCCGGCCACACCTGCCAGGTGAATGGAAAATTACTCATCAGAAATATACCAGCTAATCACACTTCTTACCACTCCTCCCCAGTCTTTTGTAGTATAGTGAATGACAAACATCTTCATGGGTCGTCACTTTGACTGTAAGGGGATTTGGTTTAGGGGTTTTTTTAATTCTTTTTAATTTTTTATTAGTCAATAGTTTGAATGGGATTCAAGTTACACCTGTTTGTATCTAATCTTCTAAATCTCTACACAGAGATATTTTAAGTGCCTCCAATGTGCATAAAGCTATTAAAATCACACTAGCATTAAATGTGTAAATAAATGAAGTTAGTGGGTCTTCCTTAACTCTGGACTTCAGACAACTTCCCAGTCAAATTCCTACTTTCCACAGTCACGAAACAGAAGACAAATCCGCCTGAGTTCAGGAAATACAAGCAGCGGAGGTACTTTGAAAAGCAGAAGAGTAAGGCATGCCTCCCAAATCAACATTGCTAGCAATTAACTTCAGCAGAGAGGAAACTAAAACTAAACGTTCAGACCACTTGTAAATATAACGAACTTTTAAAATCTACTATCCAAAATTCTACTACTGTGATCAAACTTATGTACTATTTGCTGGTCCCTCAGTTTTTTTGCGCCCCAAGCCCGAGCGGACACCAGCCCCGTCTCACGCCGGCATGGGAAGCTCCGTTCTCTCCCAGTACCACCGCTGACTGGTGGGAAGGAGCTCTGTCCCAGCGCTGCAGACCCAGGCAGAGCTGCATGGAGGCCAAACTGCTTCTCCCTCTCCGATACTTAAACCCGCTCCTGCTCTCCAGATTTAAACCTTTTCCCACAAGATAAGAGAGCTGGGAGCAGCTTGGTGCAGCTGAGCTCCTGCCACCCCCCACCCCACCCTCAGGGAAAGGGGACAGCATCTCTGCTGCTCCCCCCCTGCACACCAGGCCTGAAGTGGAAGACGAAGAACATGTTGAGTTGTACCTGCTGCTGTCAGGAGGATCCTGCTATAACCTCCCCTTCCCTCGTCCCGGGAGACCTGAGCGAAAGCGTGAACACCCAGGAGGAGCAGAGCCAGGCAAAGGGGGACAAAACTAACGCCCCCACGGCAAGGACCAAAGTCACCTTAATTTCCACCTCTGGGGAAAAAGAAATTCAAAAACTGAAAGAAATTAGAAAGCAGGCCTAAAGCACAGCATAATATTTCCAATTTTAGAAAGTTTAATTCTGTACGGTTTGAGTTGTTATTGCTGCAGTTAGCCAGGCTGTACTCGGCACAGTCCCTCTACCGCCCGATTTCACTACACAACTGCCTCTGCTGCAATCTCATGCCTCTTCTCCAGCTCAATACGAAGAGTTGAAAGACAGCAGGAAATCCAGCAGGCACTTCACAGAAACTTCTGCCACAAAAATCACTTGTGCGTATTCTTTAACCACTGTTAACTGCTGATCCAGACATACTGAGCACACGAGCTCGTCAAGCGTCATTCAAATCATCCACAGCAGAAACAATTTTCATTTCTCATTCCAACATCTTACTAAATCCTATGTGGTTCTTCTGTTCATCCTTAATCCAAAAAGGGCATGGCTTTGGCTAGAGTTCACTCAAGCAATCATCATCTTGGACTTTATAACTCGTGTTATGAAATTGCAGCATTGCTGCTGCCCTGCCCACCAGCTGCAGCCTTCATAGAATCAATCCTGGAATGGTCTGGGTTGGAAGGGACCTTTAAAGGCCATCTAGTCCAACCCCCCTGCCATCAGCAGGGACATCTTCAACTAGATCAGGTTGCTCAGAGCCCTGTCCAGCCTGACCTGGAATGTTCCCAGGAATGGGGCATCAACCACCTCTCTGGGCAACCTGGGCCAGGGTTTCACTACCCTCAGCATAAAAAACTTCTTCCTTATATACAGTCTAATAGAAGATATCTATATCTTCTCCTGCTTCCCACCTCCTGCTCCCTTAGCTCTGGAGCAGGGAGACAGATCCCAGGTACGGGACTTTTGGACCACGTTTTTGGTTTAAAAAAAACAAACCAACACACCCACATTGCCAAAGTTTTACTGGCAACGCTGTTAAAGCAAAGAGGACCTCAGCCAATCCCCAGGTAGAGGCGTAGGACTAGCAGCCTGCTTCTCGCCCCTCTCGAACCACATCAGGCATTCAAGAGCCTTGCACAAGTTCATCAGCAGCATCACTCCATCTTCCCAGACACCGTAAGGCAAAACCATCAAAGGTGAAGGTCTGCCTGAGGATCCCTCCACTAGCCCATCAAAAAGTGAACCAAACCCACCACTTCTCAACCAGACATTAGTGGATCTTCAAAGCATGTTTACAACACCTTGACTTCCTTCAAGACCTCCTCATTTAACCCCAGGACTTTCTTCTATCTGAATTGGTTTCATAAGCAAGAGAAATCAAACAGTTCATTTTTCCAGTGCCGGTTAATCGGCTGTGATGAAACACAAATTTTGTTTGCCAACATTTGGCCATGAACGATAAACAGTCTTCAGAGAGAACACACAATATCTACCACTTCGTGCAGGGCACGCCCAGCTGCGGGAAGCAGAGACAACTCACACAAATTTTTTACTTCTTATTTGTTTTTTAGAAAAAGGAGGAAAAAAAGAGCTGGAAATCCTGCTTGTAATAAGGAATGATACGTTTTCAGAAGGCATTTAAAAATACCAGAAGCTGCCTTGATGCTGCACCCAGCTCCCACCCAAAGATACCTGTTGTTTACTTTGAATATTGTTCTTACTTGTACCATGAATACCACAGAGCATCTAAGGAATCAGCATGGCGTGCTTCTCCCAGCTCGTGCAGTGAGTATGGCATCACTAATCCTGTCACTAAAATCACATACACAATCCTAAAATGCTACTCTGTCAGTTTTTAATGCAAATGCACTCAATAAGAGCTGTTAAAAAAGGGAGAAATTCAATAACAACTGCCCTGCAAGAACAAAATTAACCAAAACCCACCAACACACAAAACAGGAACATGCCCTGGTGTCACTGAGAACTATTTAATACTTTTCACATAAAAGTGAATGTGTAGTCTTAACTTCTAGCATCCGATGTTACAGTAAAGAAAAAATAATGCAGAGAAAATAAAAAGTTTTCTACTCAAATGATACAGCTTTGCACAAAAAATTACAAACAGTAGGCTTCTCCAGGTAAAGTTTAAAGGATCCTCACAATGTTGCAAACACAAAAGCACCACAATCATCAAAGCTGTCTTTATAGAGTTTTATAAGACTGAAATAAGGAACAAAACTAAGAACAAGAGTTTACAGAGAATTCAAATAATATTCATATGTGTCAAGAAACAGGAAAAAACAACTTTTCGAAAGGACGAAGTACACTCTTTCATTTCTCTTCCTCGCCCCCCCGACACAAAGGCTGCAGTTTTCCACCAGCTCTGGGTAATGCCGCGGGGCTGTTCTGTGCCAAGGGAGGGGTATTTAGCTTGGGGTGGCTCCAACCGCCAATGGTCTCTGCTCCACCAAAGAAAAGGTGGCTCCAGCAGCAGTATGCTGACGTTATAACTCAGTGTCAATCGACTCACTGTTAGGCACGCTCACCCCGTAAGATTGCATACGTGAACATAAGAAAGCTTGAAGCATAATCTCATTTAGATATTTTGATGAGAATGAACTCCTGTGTAGCTCCGTCTCTACAAGAGAGCCATCCCTCCTCCCAGGGCTTCATTAGAAGGTCCGAGCTATTGGTGATACAATACAAATAGAAACCAGTGATTCACCATTAATATAAATATAGATGTTTCTTGTTTTTATAACATAAATGTTTCTATCCCACCTTTCATGCCAGGGTTCCCTTCTGCACATTCAACAGGGAGATCATAAAGTACTGTAAGTGCTGGATGTGAACACCTTTGGACGTATTACGAGGGCGGGAAAGCTTTAAAAAAAATAAATAAATAAAAGTCAGTTGGCCTAGGTCAGGTTAATGTTTGACAAGAACTACCAGGGAGGGCAGAGCTAGCAGCTTGCTGTAGGCACTTCTCCTTCCTACTCAGCTCCAAAACACCGCAGAAATCCCCAAGAAAGCACTATGCGCCTGGACTTGCCGCTGCTCCTCAGACAAACGAACACAAATCCCTCATCACCGTTAGGACAAGAAAAACTTCACAGTACTTTTTGTAAGAGCACGTTGTTAATTCCAGTGCCTCAGTCAAGTGACAATACAAGTAATTGCATCCTGCTCTTTTGTTTTACCTGCCAGATTCCCCCATCGCTGCCCAAAGCTGTATCGGGTTAGCCAAGTACCAGCCAGCATCTTCTACTTGAGAAGCCACCACACCGCAATGATGGATTTAAGAATTATAGCGATGGTTTGTAACTCAACAGTAACTACTGAAGGAGGACTTGGGGATCCCTTAGAACTCAAGAGGCTCTGTAAGCGTAACGTCTCATTAAACAAGGTCAGATGAGACATGAGTATATTATTCATCACACACGAGATTCAGCACATAGAAGCAAGGACTGCATTTTGACTAAGGTAAAAGTTAACACCCAGCAACTGGATTTTACAAGTCAAATTAAGGAGGAAACTTCTAACTTCAGCTGCAATACAGCCCATTTAAAACCAAGTTTTAAGTCCGTTTCTAAAACATGCGACTAAAATAGCTTAAAATTGTTTACATCCAGGAAGAATTTGCAAGACTGGTTTGACGTAATTTACTCAAGGGATCTTAAGAGATACAAAACTACCTGTCCCTTAAAGATGTCACAGTATTTTTGTGCAAAAGTATTACAGGGTAGTGCAAACGTCTGGTTCCCCCTGCCCCTGCCCAACCTCACACAGAAACAAAGTTCCCAGCTCTTTTTCTTCGCAGAGAGCAGAGCTGCTCACAGGACATCGACTCCAGTTCCTCCTTTTAGTCCTGTCTCTTCAGAAATGGTAGAGAAACAGGGAAGTCTAGAAGTGACAGCACAATCCCTGCTCTCTCCTCCTCTCTCGGCAGACGCAAACTGCAGAGGAAGGTCTGCTCCTCCACTGGCCGTCCCTCCACCTGCCACAAAGCAAAGGCCCACGCAGATGGCACAGATCTCAAAGGAATGACCCAACAGCAGTGTTACTGACTCTCAAAGGAAGAGAGTATCTCTAAGATTGAACGCCGTCGTAGAACAAAGCCATAATCTATTGAAATTGTCCTTTTCTGCACCTACCACAACACCAAGTCAGTTAAGACAGCAGAGCCCCAACATACTCGTCATCAGTAACGGAGCCTGAGCCAGAAGTAACACTCATTTCTGCCATTAAGCGAAACAGAGTTTCAATGTTGCCTTCCCAAGTTTTTGCATTTCTATTGCTTCATCTTGCAATACCAAAACTACTTTCAGGGATACGAGACTTTCTGAACCAAAGCAATGATACTCTTTTTAACATCATCTGAAGCTCGAGCCCTGACGTCCTACAGCTGAGAAGACAAGGAAACCAAAAGCACTAGAGAGCAGACTGAACTCAGCACAGCTCTGCCATCCACTGGGAATGCAATTTTTTTTCTCACGCAAACCTCAACTCAGCAAACTTCAGCCCAATTCAATCACACACTCAAACAACAACATTCGCCTCATCCTTTCAATTCTCCATCGCTGGTAGATTCCAGGATTTGCACAGTGCAAAGATGGAGCATCACGAACACAAAATTTTTACATGCAACCTTTTCATGTCCACACAGGCTAACCCAAGCATATTCTAATACCGTTTCCCAACAATATTCTGCAGTTTAATTGGGTAGAAACTTAATAACCGAATTCCTGTGCCTACATGTTCTTCTGTTTAAACTTTGAAGCCAAGACAATTGGTGTTTAAATTTTATTAAGCAATAGTTATTCAGACATCCAACATTAATCTGGCTATTATAGTTCTGACTTCCTCACATTAATTTACTTTCATAAAAGACATCATTACATTTGAGTGTTATGAACTCTACGGCATTAGAATGAAGAAAGGATTCACTTCACAGAAATTCTCTGATAAAGCTGCTCTGCATAAGACTTGAAACAGCAGACGATGTTTTAATGAGGTGCCATCTAAACTAAGAGAGTGAAAAGATCACATTCATTTCAAGGTTCACATCCTTCTCCCATCTTAACAGAACTACAGAAGAAGCAAGGAGAGAAAAAGTTTAATCACGTACATTACCCAGGTTTAACTGCCATTTCCTCCAGCCGTATTGAAAGATCATCTGTCTGCACTGTCTCAAAAGACATTTATCTTGGCCCTCCTATCGTAACCAAGGTTCCCGCATTCTGCTGCAAAACATACTAAAATGAGCATCGGGGTTTGAGATAATAAATTCATCCACTGTATAAAACCACTTAGGTCTTTTGTAACTGCTCGCAGGAGTAAGGTCTCTTCCACATGACAACGCTGTATAAATACCGATAGCATCTCTCCCCCCTTCCCCTCGCTCCTTCAAGCACAGCTTATTTTCTAAACACAACTTTTACTTGATGCATCTTCACAACACAAGTATCAGTAATAAAATACTTTGGCACTATTAATACATCCTGTGCCCAGCTCTACTCGGTGCTTAAAGCACAATGCAATTTTTAACATTTGAGAGAACAGCGTGGGTGTGGTTCCAAGTCCCCGGTCCAGGGCGGACGCCCAAGGCAGCTCCCACCCGCGTCCTGCTCCTGCCCCGCACCGCTCTCCTGGGCGCGCTGACACGGCCGGCTACTGCGGCTGGGGAAGCTGCATTAGGGAAACCTCTGCAGGTTCAAAATAGGTACTTTGGGGTGCTCCATGACCCCCAAACCAGCCACACTGGCATTAGAGAGCAACCTGTTTAAAACAAAATAACAATCAAAAAACCCAAACAAAGAAAATCCCCCCAAAGCCACAGAAGTCTTATTAAATTGCTGCCTATGTTTTTTGCCCAAACCAGGACAGCATCGCAGTGTCATAGGCGGACTTTCTCTGAAACAGTTGGCAAGGTTATGGCTGCTGAAAGAAGAGCAGAAGGATGCTGGCGAGCAGGTCAGCAGACGAGCCAGTGTTAAGGAACTTCACCACTTCGTGTGATTTCACTCTCTCAGAAACACGGGAAAGCACTCGAGGTACACTGCAGAAAGACTGAGCAGCACAACAACAAGAATTCTGCTTCCAGACTGTTACCAGAACAACCAAAGGGGGTGGAGGGGAAGCATCAAAAAGCCAGCTGAGTTCATGCAGGTTGGCATGTAAATACGTTTTCAGAAGCGACGGCTTGAACTCACATACCACCACTGGGCCCCGTTACCAGTTACGGTATTTCCAGGACTGCTTTGCATTTTCAAAACAGGAAAGGTTCATAGACTTCTTAAAACCCATAACTTTGAGTACCAGAAAAGAGAGAATAAGAATTTTAACTCTGATTCCCAGTTTTCAAACCCAGTTTTGTTTGTATGAAAAACGTTTACCCAATTCATCACCATTTGCTACCTGTCTAAAAACTCCTCCTCACGTGTGAATGACATGACAGCTCTGAGACCAGGGATACTTCCTGGGAACTTAAAGCTTTCTTTTTAAATTGAGGTACACTAAGATGATGGGAGCACATATTAGTTAAACTTTGGAAAAACCCACTAGAGGAGTATTTAAGATTTGCAGATAAAGCAAAAAAAAACTCTAAACAAGAGGAAGGAACCAGAACTATCTAGAGAGGTAAGCTGAAATTCAGCAGGAAAGCAACAGCTTTGATGTGCAGTGCTTCCAAACAAACACTGGTTAAAAAAGTTGGAAAGTTTGAACCTTTCATCCTACCTACTAAACGCCATCTGCGTTTTATAATCTCTGGAAGCAGATTGAGAAAAGCATTAAAATTTAAGCAGCCACTGAGTATCAAGACATTTAGTATAGTAGCAATTACTTCAGGAAAACAGTTGATAAACGTTAACTTAGCTACACAAACTCTTTCAATAAAATGACGATACCTTTTTTCCCCCCAATGATGTTAAGTTGCCCTTTTTTTTTTTTCTTCCCAAAGTTCTTAAAGCTTTTTCTCACCGTTTTGGATGTGTCCTTAAAACAGAAGTCATGCTGTTCACAGGTCTATCAGATTTAAGCACCAAAAAGAGAGTGAGCCACCCCAGCAACCCTGGACAGAACACGCTGCATGCTGCTCCCTGTTCACAGGGTCCCCATGTGCCAGGCTGGGCAGCTGGGAATCCCACAGCACCTTTGCGGCCGTCCCTGCAGAGCACCAGCACCGCTCGGGGGCAACCCCCCCCCAGCCCAGGTTGCTCCCAGCCCCGTCCAACCTGGCCTTGAACACCTCCAGGGATGGGGCAGCCACAGCTTCTCGGGGCACCCTGCGCCAGGGGCTCACCGCCCGCACAG
>VZSZ01004628.1:19350-57981 GCA_013398815.1 Ibidorhyncha struthersii
AATGAGAAGAGAGGTAGAAGATCTGCTTATAGCTCACTGGAGCAACTTCATGGAATAACGCTGCTCTGAAATGTGCAATTTCAACAAAGTGGTTTATAAAGGGAACAGAGTACACAGGAACTGTTTAAAAGTGGAAAAAAAATTTATGTTTTCATTGTCTTTTGGAACAGCTTTTAAAGAAGTATATTATATAGAAACCAAACAGCCTGGAAAATGCTTTGGAATTTTACTAGGAAGAAATCCGAATTTTTGGGCTTTTATCCAGCTTAAAATAAAGTTAAACTTCAAAATGTGAAACACTTTCTGAACTAGAATTTCCATTCTTCATATGGCCATTGTTGTATTGTCCATGTCCTACTTAAGTTGCAAGAACAGGATGTGAAGGCAGCTGCAAGCTAAATTTTTGTTAGAGGTCAGATTCAAGGAGAGTTTGTTCTTCCATACATTTAAGTTTTCTAATCCTCTTCTTTTATTATTTTTTCCAGCTGCTGAGAGATTTTGTACTGATTTTCTATTGGGAGGGAAATTCCACTTAGATGTGAAAAGGAGGAAAGTCAGAATAGGAAGCCAATGCCAGATTAAAGAAAAAGTGTCTTGTCAGTATTACACATGTGGCAGGGAAGTACCACAATTCTTTACAGGCAGCAGCTCTAGTGGAGGCACTATGTCAGGCTCTATTCTTCACAAATTATGAGAGTTTCCATGTGGGATTACAAAGGACAACACAAGTTTGACTAATCTTCCTTCTGCATGAAATCCTTCGCGTTTGTCCATTGTATGGTCCCAGCCTTGTGATGCAATCTTGATTGCATTTTGATAGGCAAAGAAATGTCACAGAGCCCCACCCTACTTTTCTCCCCTTCTGAAATATTCCTTGAGAAGGATCTCTGCTCAAATCCTTCTTAACTGAAGTGACTGGAAACAAAGTTTTCTCTGGCTCTCGTATGAGATTGCGCTACATAATAAGACATGATTCAAAGCACACCTATTTTTACATCTGTTTTATTTATCTCACCTGTCAGCCTATTGCTGTGTACATTGGCCATTGCAATCAACACAAAATGCAAAGTGAAGATGTGCCCTAATTCCTTACACTAATCACGACAAACTCCTTGGAAAGGCCCCAGCTCCCTGTGTCTTTCATTTAGTGCTCAAACATTTTCTCATCTTTTTCCACCTGGGTTTCCAACTCTGCTTTCAGGCAGCCGTGCACAACCCCATTGCTGCTACAGAGCTGCTGCGGTGGCGGTGCTGTAACTCACACAAGAGCCCTCCCTTTTCTCATTCCCCATCCGCACACACCATCCCCTCGCACAGATAGATGCTGTAGGGCCCTCTGTTGCAGCAGTCTTCTTGGGTTCTTTTGGCAGCTGTTGTAGCTTGTAGTAGCCACAAAAAGCAGTCAAATCTTCAGAGAAACTCAGATGTGTAGAGATGTATTATCCAAGATGAATGGGGCTGCCTTGGGAAGGAGAAGGGTGCCAATGCACTGCACATCTGGGTTTAGGGGATGGGGTACTGTGACTGATCATGTAAGAGTGAAGTCACATCCTAAATATGCTTGCAGTCCTTTTGTATGCTAGAGGTGGCTCCATTTAAATGAATGTGTGTCCCATCTTTCAAAACCTATCTCCATAGACTCTCATTTGATAGGGCACAAGCACTTTTAATCTGCTCTGAAATTGAAAGTCCAGATTCCTCATTGGAATGCCACCTTTTGGTTGTGCTCTTTTTGCTGGTCTTGCTTCTCCTGTGTATTTTCCTTAATACCAGTTCAAAATATATTCTAAATTACTTGGAAACTCTACCCTCTGTGGACACCTCAAACCTTCCACAAATCGTGAACATAATCAACAACATATCATCCAATTGCCAAAAGCTGACTATTCTTCTGCATGATCAAATCACAAAATCCCCTGTGCTTGTCTTCTATCTAGGGCATGGATTTAAAAGGCAGCTGTATTCTGACTTCTATTCTTTTGTCTGGAGCATTGCACAAACCATGCTAACAATTACATAAATCAGCCTTTGTTTAACATTAACTGATAGTCTTTATTGATCACCGGCCAAAGTTCTTTTGTATAATCTGCATTTAATTCTGTATTTAATATCTCTTCTGGGTGCTGTTATAAAAACCTGACCAACAAAATCCTTTAAAAGAGTCATTTTACAGTGTCCTTCCTCAAAATTCAGCTTATTGCGTTCATTGCCAAAACCACACTGAAATATTCTTTAAATGAGTACAAACTGGATGGAACATTTGTTTGATCCTTGACTGACTCTGTATACTCTGGGACCTCTGTTGATACCAGCTGACCCTCCCCATCACTGGGACAGCCTCGGGGAACACTGGTTTGATTTCTGTGCCCTTGCCAAGCCGGTTGCAGACCTGTGACCATGGCCTGCCATCACGTCCTTTCTCCTGCCCCACCTTGTGAGAACGAATCCAGAAACAGGTTGTATTCATGGCTCATCATTGTTACTATGGTTATTTATTGCTGCCTTGCTGTGTGGGCAAAACAAACGTGGTGAGATTTAGATCACAAACCCCAGCTAAGCCATCCAGAGCTGCCTGTGGATCCCTGAGTCAGCAGCATCCTGCTCCCTGCCTGGATGTAGGGGGAGTGAACAGCCCTGCAGCCTACCGATGTGTCGCCCCACAGCCCTGCAGCTGGACCCATGGGCTCCAGATGTGCTTCCCCTCCTTAGAGTGGTCCTGCTAGAGTGCCATCTGCACCTGCTGAGCTGGCAGCAGGGGTGGCGGAGGAGATGGCTGTTAGGTCACCATTTGTCTGGTCTGATGCACTGTCAGCTAAGTGATCTCAACTTTACCAATTGTTGAAAATGGACTTTCACAGTCTGCAAGGGGATGGATCCCATCTGTCTGCGAGCAGTGACACACCTGATCTTTGCTCATATAATGGATGCTTTCTCATGCTAGCTGGGCTTGCCAGCCAGAAAAATGTTAGTGATTTCAGAGGGACTGTGATAGCTCTTTGCTTGGCTGGGTCTGTTTGCTTACCATAGAGAGGTTTTAATCAGTGTTGAAGACACTAAAGAATAGCCAAGGAAATACTACCTGCATTATTGCTGTATAGATACAACCCGATATGCATTGGGTCTGCTGAGCTGCCTTAGTGAGATAGCATTTGTATGTGAGATTTGATCCTAGGGCACTTGTGGGGTATCAGCTTTACACTGGTTGCCAACAGCTGACTACTCCTAAAGATGTTAAGCTCCAGTGTATTCCAAGCCTGGAAATAAATTAACTACCTCCAATATACTTGGCTTCCTCATTTCTTCCATCACTCATCTCTGGCAGAAGTGTTAGTGTCAAGACTCTCAAAATTTTTTGTGTCTCTGGCCACAGATGTCCTCAGCACATTGAAGCTGTTTTGAGATAGTTGGGGTGAATATATTTAGAATAGCAGAGCAGACCACAGCAGAGCACAGCATAACATCGCATAGAATAAAATAGAATAGAATCATTTTTGTTGGAAAGGACCTTTAAGATCATTGAGTCCAACCATTAACCTAACACTGACAAGTCCACCACTAAACCAAGTCCCTAAGCATTTAGTTCTGTCCTTGCCATATACATTTCTGAGAGTATTCATTTCCAGTGCACTCTGTTTTGCATTCATATTTTCAAGGAATAAAGTGTTTCTGAATGGCTGGGATCTTCTAATCTTTTAAAGGAATTCTGCATATTCCTCATCTAGGCAAGGGTATATTTTTTTGTCATTCAGATAGGATGGACTTAGGTAAGTCCTGACTACGCCTGATCTATACTGGTGTTACTTGGAGTAAACTTACCTCTTGGCCAAGTTTAGCACTTAGAATGTCATAGTTTTCTACAGGTACTGCACAGAACTCTTGGGATAAGATATAGACACAGAAACCGGAACTGGGAAAACCATGGTAATCTTGAAGAGAACCGGTTCTGGCAGAAATTTCAGGTGCCTGGCAGAGTGCTGTCGTGCAGCGGTGAGCCAAAGACTGGAGAAGGAATTCAGACAGCAAGAACAAAATCTTGCTGGCTGCTTGGGGCTGCAAAAAAGCTGAAGTTTTTCTAAGGAGATGTTTTTCTAAGAGGTGTTTCTAGCGGTGCGCCACCCTTCTCAGGCCAGCGAAGGGGTTCCTCTGACCCATCAGAGAACTGACTGAGGTCAGTAACCCAGCCTGCAACTATTCACTCTGCTTCTGCCAAAGGAGGTGTTCTGTTAGAGGATAACAAATTGCATCCTTAAAGGCTGTGGGTTGCTTGACTGGGTCATGGGGACACAGCAAGGAAAAAAACAGAAACTGAATTCTGTTGTTTGCTTCCTTCTCCTTCTCTGGTGCTGGGGGAGAGCTGCTGCGAGCAGAGGAGCTTTCTCACTGTGGATACTGCAGGAGGTACCCGGCCAAAAGGAAATCTCGAAAAGTAGTGGAGAGATTAAGCACACACACTTATTTTGCAGTGTCTTACTGTATAAATCTGCATTCTCTCTCTATATATATTAACCAGTCATAGTTCAAGTTGTGAGACATTTGTTAATTTACATGAAACAAGTACTTACGTGTAAGGGGCAACATGGTTGCCTCTGTAGTAGAAGCCTGAGCAGGACTGCTCTGGCTTCTAAGTCAGGCGCATGGTCTTGTGGATGTTAAAGCCTGTTTCTACATATCTCCCTGCCCAGGTCCGTATTAGAGGTGACCCCCTACTCTTGTGCTCCAATAAAAGGCCCTGATTGAGTTTAATGTGCAGTTGGTTGGCTTGGTATTTGCTTTTCTTCTGTTATTATTTCTGTTATTATGACTCTGTTATTATGTTATTATTCTGTTGTTGTTATTATTCTGTTTTTTATTATTATTCTGTTTCTGTTTATTCAACCTTAACCTTGAAATTGCTCTCATCTACACTTGGAAATCTAACTGTATCTCTCTCTCAAGGTATAAGCAATGTAATTTTCCAGATACTCAATTTCACCCTTCACGCTCCAAAATGTAAATAAGATGTATGGAAATATATTCAAATTCCTTTCATTTGGAGTTATGATTAAATTATAATCAAACCAATAGAGTATAGATATTAACTCTTCCCTGTGGCACTGCCTCCCTGCCAGGTCCAAATCAAAGTACCTGTAGCTACTGCACATTAATTTACTTCATTTCAGTTGCCCTTTCCATCTTTGAGGGAAAATTCAAAAAACATCTTCAGCTTTTATTTATCTGCGACATAGTCTGGGATACAAATCCGTCCTGTGTATCAGGCTTTCGTGGCTTGCTGGAACATGAATGTTTTGGAGCTAGAAAACTGTGGTCCACCTTATACTGAAAGTCCATGTCCCTTTTTGATTGTTAAAACTAAGAAACTGTTCCTAAGGAAAGAAATTGTTTATTCTTTGTATATATTAGTTCTATGCTAAAGAAACAGGCAACTGTGCTACCTTTTGTTTGTGCAGGCGGTGCAGCCTCACCCTGCTTGTCTTCAGACGGCTCGGGCCGACCCCGTAAACAGCTCAGAAACTCTTCGACACCTGGCAGCCGCCTCGCGTGAGTGCGTGTGCCAAAGGTACCCGCCAGCCGTCTCTGCGGGGCCGCGCTGCCTCCCAGCCCTGGCTGCCCCGTCCAGCATCCCCTTTCCAGCCACCGCGCCCCGCGGGGAGAGGAATGCCGCTGTCAGCAGGGAAAAATTGCCTGTCTGGCACCATTTTGACTGGCAGTTCCCGTAAGCCGGGCAAACTCCATTCTGACCTGCAAATCTGCTCGACTCCAGCTTGCCTGTTTTGAAACCAGATCGTCACTGGTGGGTCAGGCTGACCTACTTCTTTTCTGCCCATGGCTCATCCCAGAGGAACGGCCACTCTCCTCCCCTGCTGCACGTCCTGGTGCCCCACGGCCGCCCCCGCTGCCCTTCCACCTGCACGGTAACGCACTTTGCCCCGTGACGCAACATATTTCAGCTCATAATGAAGTTATTGGCTCATTGCCCTTGTGGACAAGATTGCTGTCAGACGACGAGGGAGCATCTTGTGCTCCCTCTGATGCCTGGCTGCTTTACACACAGAAAGGTGCAGGGCAAGAAGAGTTAACAGAGCATCTCCGCCTGCAAGGGCAGAGATTTTTGGATTTAGCATACAGTTCTCATTTCCCCCAGCTAACACTGAAAGTGGCCAAAAGAATTTCTTCTTATGCCAACTTGAACACATCAAAATGCCATTTAATGCAGAGTCCAAGTTTGGCCGGAGCTGTTTTGATTTAGTAATGTCTCTTACAAACACGTGCCAAAGTATCCAGTTTTCCAGTAATAACTTCAGCACTGGCATTACGACTTTATAGAGAAAATATCGGGTTTTAAAGTCTATAATGAATGTGTTTGCAATTAGCTGCAAATATTAGGTCATTTTTGTAATTTTTATCTTTCGAATTTAAGAGCAGGTGTTACCTAAAATGATAAAACTATGTGTTGGACAGGCATTAATTTGCTCTGTAAAGCAAAATTGGGCTTTGTTAATGAGGTAGGAAACAAAAAATTGCCTAAAGTAAGACATACAGAAATTTACCTGCCTTTATAGAAGATTATTCTCTCTGGCACCTTGTTTAATGCACAACGCAGCCACGCAGTATGGTGTTTCTGCACGTCTAACTTGAAGTGATCGTCAAACACATTGTTAAAGATTCAAAGCAGGTTTTCAGGTGTGCAATATTCAAGAAGCATTCAGATTTGGATTTTGGTTAGGGAACTTCCATCTGAAAAATTGATTCAGAGTCTCAGTTCCTCCAAGGTTTCTGAGCATTTAACTTCTTCGATTTCAGAGATATTGCCAGCCACCTCAACAAGGGAAGGTTCTTACTTCTTTATTTTAATTTCTTCTTCTTTCAGTGATTAAGAAGTGAGGAAAAACTTTAAGGAAAAATATCTTTGTGGGAAGTAAGTAACTTCTGGGAGAAATAAAATGTGATTTCTTAACAGGGACTATGGAGGAGTGGACTTATTCTTCAGTCAGTTCGTATCTAGCCATGTGCTATGGCTGTTTCCTTGAATGTGGTTTTGAATAATGTCTGCCTCTGAATCTTTTTTTATCCTGTTTCTCTCCTTGCTTTCCTCCTCCACCCCTGCAGTCCCTTTCCAAATCGTGCATAGATTCTCAGTCCAGGATACAAAGCCAAATCCATGTTCCATAAACAACACAGTTCTTCAAGCTTTTCCCTTTATTTGGGGCTAAAAGTTAGAGCACTGTTAGTATCCAACATGCAAAATATAAAGTCCCCTGAAATAACTGTACATTTTTTCAGGAACCCAACTTAGTTACTGCCAGTGTCTGTGAATATAATTTTCCCTCGTACACTTGTCTGCTATTGTAATGTGAATACCACAAAGATTTGGGAAGGTGTCTCTTGACTGTATTGTTTATTTCATTGTTAAAAATAACGAAGAATTTGCTGAGTAATCTCTTTACAACTTTGTTTTCATAGAGGAGGCTCAGTTTGGACAGCAGCCAGTCTTTTAATGCAGGAAACTGGTCAGCTTGTATGGAATATTTGCTAGTCCCTGCAAGATTCAAGCTCCACTAAAATGTTCCTGGTACATTAATTGCAATACTAGAGAAGACCTCACATTTTTCTTTTTTATTTAGTCATGGAAAAGAACGCATTTTAGTTGTCAGCACAGTTTACACTAAAAGCATCACATGCCTTAGGCTCTGCCTTTGTCTGCTATATCTGGTTGTCTTGGTGCATTTGTTCCACTTGTAGCAACCACAGATGTTTCCAAGAAATGGTTATTTTGAGAGGAACAAATATTGGAAGTGTACATTCTTGGTGGAAGTATCAATAGTAAAACATTTCACTTACTGAATTAGCAATTAAACATATCTGGCAGCTTTCTTACACTAGCTTTGGCGAGGAGGTGGAGAGCAAGGCAGCACAGCGCCGTCAGCTTAGCCTCCAACAGCACGTCCCTCTCTTGTTCTGAATGCCAGCCTCCACTTTGTCTGTTAAGATGTCTATTAATACTTTTAACGATGATATGAGGAATGGGGTCTGTGCAATGCAAAGCAGGTGGAATCATTTGTTACAAATTACACATTGTCATTTGTCTTTTTCCATCAGTTATAACGCTGTGCTACTCCACAGCTCCTCTGCTGGAGCTGGAGTCAGCTTATATGAGTCTCACCCCAAACTCAATTCTCTTACCAGGAGAAGACTTGCTCCCTTCTTACAGTGACTCACAGGCAGAGCAAAATCAGACTTATTGAGTGGCGCCTGAGATTTCTGCATTGCTGAAGGAGCATCCCAATTTTTTGGGACTGCCTCCAACCCAAGTAAATATACTTCAGCTGTGTATTTGGCCCAGGAAAGCTGCCGTTTTTAAAGCAGCTCTGCTTATGCATATATGCATAAGCCTCATCTCCTTGAAATCCACATAGATATCCAGCTAGTACAGACTTTTATGAATTGCTAACTAATTATGAAAGGCTAACTCAGCAGTGCAATGAAGTGGAATCGTAAGGTGTAATCTGTTTTTACCACACCATTCTTCATACCCCTGTACACCTCAGTTATGGCTTTATGGATTGGAATATCAACGTCTCAATCCAGCACCCTATTCCACATAAGATTTACTTGGTGTTACCACCAAAAAATTCTGTTTCATTTTAGCTGAGATTCAAATACTTATTTTTTCACCTAATAGGAACACCAGGAAGAAATTTTTCACTATGAGGGTGATGAGACACTGGCACAGGATGCCCGGAGAAGTTGTGGATGCCCCATTCCTGGAAGTGTTCAAGGCCGGGTTGGGTGGGGCTTTGAGCAACCTGGTCTAGTGGGAGGTGTCCCTGCCCATGGCAGAGGGGGTTGGAACTGGATGATCTTTAAGCTTCCTTCCAAGCTAAACCATTCTATGATTCTATGAACACAGAATTTTCTTACTGATGGATACCTTTTAAGTAACAGTCTCTGAAAAATTCACTAGGTGTGCAACCACCCTTGAAATACAAGGAAGGAAGAGGTGAGATCTTTTATCAGAGTAAGCAATGCAACTGGAGAAAAACACATGTACTTTTGGGTGTGCAACTCCCCCCCCCATTATGTCCTGAAGAGGTAGCCGGGAAAGATTTTGCATATCCCAAACCTTATGAATTGTTTCGTTTCTTTTCTTCAAGTGTTAGTTGCCACATTTATGAATACTGCTTCTCTTATAGGCTTAGACTGTCATGACAATAACAGCCCTAGGGCTTTAAAACTTAGGGTGTGGGATGGAGTCTTCCAAATCTAATGGAAATATGTGGAAGCCACTCACATCAGTTGCCTCAAATTAGATTCAGAAGAAGGACAGAAGATAGCATTTTTATCTCTGTTAGGTATCTCTCAGTTAAAACATAGATTTCAACTCGATAACTCTATTCACTTGTCTAGATTAGGAAATCACTACTAGGACCTGAATAAAGGCAGATTTGGAGGCCTGTTTGGGTAAGGAATAAAAAATAGATTCATATCAGCCATAACAGAAAAGATCTGCTATATTAGGAATAATACCGGGAAATAGCTCTTATTTTGTTCTTAACCTCCTCATTTAGATCCCAAACAAGGATAATGCTACACTTAATATTGCATTTTTAAATCTAATTTCTGCTAATTTCTGCTAACTGCTAATTCAGCAGGATAGACTTAAATTCTCCTTAGTCCCAGAGAAAAACAATTCAGACAGTAAACCTTTCTAAAGTTAATATAGATGCAAATTACACATTTCAGGCTAGATGGCATGTATTCTAGTCCTTTACATCAAATCCTAACACAGTCCTTTTTGAGAAAAACATCAAAAGCCACTACACTTGATGCAGATTCTGAAACGGATAATTCTGATACTGTCTTAAAGCACTGTGTGTAGAACATATAGCAAGTGTATAGGCTGGTGTAATTAACTTCTGAATCTAGGAAAATGCAGATCAGTACAAAATTTAAACAATGTGCATATTTGGAGGAAAACAAAAAGAAAACTTGAATTGTGCCATGGGTATGCAGGGGGATATTGCACTGGGAGCAGTTAGTAGTCTGAATGGGGCACATCTGCTGGTGGCAATTATGCACAAGAGTTTATTTTGCATGAGCAGCTGGTTTCAGAGTACAGACAATGGATGTGAATATACGGATGTGTATGTAACTATACAGGCATTCATAACTCACAATCACAGACCTGATATTTCAGGCAGAGAAAAGGCAATAAAAAATAAGGGCTCATTTCACTGCAAGCTTTTTCTGCACCAGCTACACATGTGCATGCTTGTGTCCATGTACCTACAGCAAGCCGATCTGATCCATTTGAGCAAAGTCCTCACTTTATGTGGTAGCACAGTTCTTCCTTTATGGCAAGTCGTTCAACATGTGACACTCACAGGCAGAGCAACTCTCAGCAGACAGCAGTAGTAGTATTATTAGACTGGAAACCTGCCTCCAAAAATATAAATATACAGTTATTTCCTGGTAAAACTACCATCAGATGGTATCTGTAATGAAAACCTCTCTTCCCACATCCATCCCCTTCTGCCAAAGCTGTACAGATTTTTCCACTGTTGCCTGACATTTCAAGCAGTGCTCTGGTCCTCTGATGTTTACGGCTGCACAGTAGTATTTTTCACAGTTGAACTTAGCCTAGTATATAAACACATAATTTCCCAAATGGAAGTGCAGATCTTTCAGACACAGCCAAAATTTCCTTTTGGTGACCCTAACACAACTTCAGCATTGTGTCTTTACTGGTAAGAAAGTTGTATTGTTACCTTTACATACTGATGTGGGTAACAGTTCTTGAGGCAGAAGCAGGGAAGAGACAAAACACATTGTCTTCTGAGGTCAAGGTCAGGTGGCTCCCATGGCTGTTAAGTCCCTGTCCTGCCATTCCTGTAGACAGGGATCAACGTGGTTATTATCATGCCTGCTCACTTCCAACTCCCCAGCCCACATGACTGAAGTTAAATATCCTTTTTCCTCCTATGACTTTTATTCTGCTACGGGCCAGGGTCAATGCCCTGTCATGGGGATGACCCAGAGAGATCAGAGACGCAGACCTGGGTGAGGGGTGGGACCAGCAGGACTCGGCAAGAGGTAGTGGGGGCTCATGCTGCAACCTCCAAACTGAGCAATAGCCATGGCTTCCCAGGGTGGCTCATGACTGGAGACATCTTGTTTCTTCAGCAAACAGTGTCTGCAAATGCATTTATGAAAGAAAAATGTGACCTGGCAAACCACTTTTAAAAGGTGCGAGCTCCAGTGTAGCCATGCAGTCAGTGTTGGTACTGAGGCAATGAGCTCAGAAGGCTTGTCTGCCTTAGCTTAGGCACTCCCGAGATGCCAATAAACATTCCCTTTCCTTCTGTGTGGGAAATAACACACCATTACACTCAAAATCTTCTTTGTGGGCAAAGAGGAAGCATGTCATATATATAAATAAAGACAAGAATTTATTGTTACTTTAATGTAAATCTTTACAGTCTAATTCAAGAATTATTATTAGTCTAGATGTTATTATTGCAGGAAAAGGGAGACTAATAATGCAGTTAGAGCACTACTGTAGAGAAGAAGTCTCAATAATAGCAATAATAAAATTGTAATGCATATATTTATTTGTTTCTAACCCTTTCCTTGGAGTTATGCTCACCCTTCCACTACTCCTCTGGACCTTCATGAGCTTTGGACTGCTGGAGAGGACAACAGTGTTGACCATCAGCCCCTGGAGAACCTCACTGGGAGAAATGTGATGTTCATGGTGCTGGATTCTTCTTCCTCCCTGAGATGCCCTTGGCATCATTTTTTTATGTTTGCCAACACAGTTTTACACCTTTCTTTTTCTTCGCTGGTCTACAGCTCCATGTTACAAATGTATTTACTATATATGGTACAATTTATGTATGTTAGATGTTATTCCTTTGTTCTCTTTGACATCCCCAAAATCAGTTTTGTCCAGCTACAGGTCCATATTTCTAAAACTGGCCTCTGATGAGTTGTCTCTAGTGCCAAGCCTGTGCCCCATCTCTTATCACGCTGTCCCTGTATGTATCTGCGACGCACCCTGTGTTTCTGCTTCTTAAATCTTCTGCTGTCGTACCAGGCATCTATTTATGGGCCCTACATCATTGTGTCAGAGTCATAAACAGCTCATTCGACATAGCATCACTGCTTGCTACTGCCAGCTATGTAAAACGATTGTTGTACCATGCAAAGATAAACAAAAGTAGAACAAATTAGCCAGACACCTGGTCAACTAGAGGCATCAACTTCACAGCTAGACAAAGTGAAACAGAGCTGTGGGCAGGTCAAGAGACGTTCAGACAGAGCACGCCTGACAAGCATCAGTCCTGAGGCCTTGCAGATTCACTGCGGAGCTCACCACCTCTGGCTAGAAGGCAATACTACATTGCAGGGCTACAGGGTTAGACAGCAAAATGTTGCTGTCTCTGGAGGTACTTGTGTTTCCATCATCGCTGTAATAGCAATACATTTCACCCAGCACTTGAAACATTTCACAGAAGGCCATCTTCCAGCAGTGATCTGTGTGCAGGCACTGGGAAAGCTCACTTTTTCTTTTTAAGCTGCTGGGTTGTGCTAAAGCCCACGCAGTGAATATCAGTGCCACATCTAAGAGGTTAAGCACAGCTCCTGTGGCCAGAATGATTGTGGGCTAAGATGACTGCAAGCCGTCATGGTGCCTTCATGCTCAGGAGGGTTGCAATAACCCCTGAAGAACCAGGTGTCTGAAGTTTGCTCCTTTAGATGTTCTTTGCATTTCTCAGTCACAGCTTCTGCACATATATTAGGCCATTGCTTTTGGATAAGTATTTTTTTGTGGGTAAATATAAACATTTTAAGGTCCTTTCATGTTGTTTCATCCCTAGCAAGGACAAATAAAAAAGTTTCTCATTCCCGTGGTTTATCACATGAAAGAAAATCCTATGACTTACTCAGAAAGTATTAAGACTTTGCAGAAAAGGATTTTACAAAGTTGTCGGGTCAGTTTGCCTGGTCCAGCATGTTTTGGACACTTCAGGGGAATCGGGTCTGAAAACTGTGTTTGCTGGCCTTCCCATGAGACAGCAGCCCTGTCCCCGGTGCCAGCCCAGCTCCTGGCGATTCATCAGCTCCGGGCCTGGACGATAGCGTGGTTCATTTGCAGACCCCGCCATGAGTGCCCCCAGCCCGGACTCTGCCTCCCGGCCCAACCTGTGGCACTGACCGGCACTGGGAGCTGCTGAGTCTGGCAACCAGGCAAGGGGAGAGCAGCATCTGTGCCCTGGGATGCCCATCGCCAGCTTCACGGGGGGGACAGCTCAAATACCTGCTCTGTGTCTCTGACCAATTCTCCTCACCTCTTCTGTTCCTATTCTAATTTGGGGGGATAGGATAGTCCTGGAAAAAGCACTTTGGAAGGGCATTGCCTGCCCCGGCACCACAGAAATACCAAAGGAAGTGGGACTGCATTGCTTTCCAAAATAATCCCCGCCTCTACTCCTCAGTCCAACTCCTATCTGCATCTTTGTTGAATACAGTACCTGAGTTTTCAGCCAGTTGTTTCCATGTCTTAATCATCTTTCAAAAATGTTAAAACAAATTCAAACTCCAGCTGTACTTACAATTAGCTTAAATTGTTCTTTCATACCAAACATTTAACAGAGGCTGCATTATTTTACACTACATTGGAATTTCAAGTTGGCTTGATTTGCTCTCATATTATTCCATGCTTTGGATATATTTTATACATAAGCATTTCAGACATGCCACACATTGCTTACTGTTGCTGAAAAGACCCTTGTAATTAATAACTAAAAGAAAGGAAAAAACTCTTATAAAATATTTAAAGGCTGCAGTTTTCTAATTAGGAAACATTATGTGAAAAGACCTCTTAAAACGCACTTTATAAGAAAATTATATGTATTTAAACATAAGACTATTAAAAAATAATAAATCTGATACTGTCTCTTTGTTCCATCTCAGAAGGAACCTTTGAAAGGTTTCTCACACGCTATAGTTGCCATATAACCATGCGCTTCCAAAAAATGAATTCAAGAGAGAAAATATAATTTATTACACCAGAGTAATATGTAATGTGGTGTTTCATCTCATCTAAAAGCAGCTGCTTTCTTTGTCATCTTTGTAAGTAGCATTAATTTTCCTGGCATGAGCACAATTTACAAATTCATCCTGGTCCTCCCAAGATTCAGATAGCATCATTAGCATATATTTAGCAGTAGCAGACAGTGAGCAGCAGGTACAAATGGGTGGCTGATGAACTAATATGCTTTGGGCACTTTTCCAGCTTGTGTAAGAGAAAAAATACACTACTTCAAAGTCTGCCAGTCGCAAACCAATTAACAGAAAAGAATAATAAAACGACCTAAAAATCCAGCGCTGAGCTGGGGGTATAGGTATACTGACATGTTTAGAATTCTAATTAAGACAAGAAAGTACCACCTGAGTGAAGAGATGCTTCAGAACATTATCGTCACATTAAAGCCTTTCTGTCTTTTTTTCCAGGGAGTTGTCAGTAATAGAAACGTAGGCATCTGCTGCTTACCAGCAGTGCGGGTAATAAATACCCAACAAACCATAGCTAGCAGATCCTGCTGTCAACATGAATTGAGTATTTTCATTTTAATTTCATTTAACTTTCCTAACACATGTTGCTAAATAAATGTGCTCAAGAGCTGAGCCAGTGTGTCCCTATCATTTGTTTTCTTCCAACCTTAAAAGAGAAATGTCACCCGCTGCTGAGAGGATAACACACCTTTTCCACAAAGCAGGCTTAGCACCTTGCTCAGAGACACCCAGATCAGCAAGCACTGACACAGAGGTAGAGTCCAGTTCAAAACATCCTGATAATTAACCCTCTATTGTCTTAAAAAATACACATCTAGAAGAGAGTGGAAAGCAGTCTGTGCTTTACCGTAATCCAGCCTCATTTCCTAATGGTTGTGACCTGCTGGCCAATAAACCAGCTAATGCCCCATTGATCTGTTCAGTCTATTAATTTTATTTTCACCCCAATGAGTGGTGGCAGCAGAAGGAAAACTATGGAGAAAAGCTCCTCATGTTCTGCTGCATGCCCATCACTTGCTCTTCCTAACATCAGTGGCCAAGCAGACAAATAGTGCATCTGAATTTGTTGCTTTGGTAACAATATTTCAAACACATAAACTAACCCTCGGGCAGACTGCAAACCTTCTCTAGAGGAAATTGTCTGTTGTAAACACTTGAAACTTTGGCCACTGGTTTCAGAAGTACTTACTGTCTGAGCTAGCACAATGCAAAATCACCACATTTCATATGTGAAATACTGGGAGGTTTTTGCTATCATACTCTATTTGGCAGTTCTAATAATTACTTGATAACAAGTTTGATATTCGTGACTTCATTTTCTAGGTCTTTTCTCTAAAGCCTAAGGGATGATTTTAGCAAGTCTTGACCCAAGACTTACCTTGAAGAAGGTGAATTGGGAAGGAAGTAAAAAATGGATACAAGCGTTTGCCCTCTCAGGACCGAAAGAGTGGGAGCTAACCTGACACTATTAAAGTTCATACAGGAGGAGATTTTATTCATTATAAATGCTGAATGCAGAAAAAAAAGTCTTTTTTTTTTTTTTCCTCTTTGCTGAATACAAGCACCTGTGAAGAACCAATCTCCAAAGACACACGGTGTGTCAGATGCGGTGGAGGTCTGTATCATGCTGCAGTGGGCTGGGCGCACCGTGTCCACCTCTGTGTGCTCATGCAGCAGCTGCAGGCATCCCACCAGTGATATGCAAGGTTCACTTCAGCCGTCACGTAGGACCAAAAAGGGGCTCAAAGCAGGGACCTAAAAAACAACGGGTCATTTCTTCCCTCAGCAACTCACTGTGATGCTCGTTGTTAGAAACAGAAACACAACTTGGGCAGACAAGGTGGGTAGCCTGAAAACGTGGTTCAAACCCCTCTATGCTAAGTGGCTACTCAACCTCAACAGCATGTAAAACCAGCCTCCCTTCAGCCTGCAAGTTCCCAGACCCTCTTTAAATCCACCTGGGATCCATGAAGCGGGATGGGCTTCCCCCTGTTTGCAAAGTTCACATACCCTGATGTGTCATCATTCACTCTGTTGATTGGGTTGCTTCCTGAGAAGAAAGAAGTCTTGCCATTGACTCACCTTTATTCAGGTTATTTCTACCTTCAACTCAAAGACAGTTTAAAGCAAAACAAATAACCAGCTTTTCTAGCTAAGTGTGAGTTCAAATGCACCTTTTAGTTTGAATTTCCTAGAGAGAGGCTCTAGGCTTAGCTGGTAGGTCTCGAGTCTCACCCTTGGCAGGTTGATCTTGGGACTTATCCCTCTGGAGCCATGAACTCTCCTCCCAGAGGAGAGCCTGCAGGGTCAACCATAGGAAATTGAACTCAGTTTAGGGTTTCAGTTTCTGGGCACTGCACTCAGGGACCACAGGTTTAAAAAAAAGGTGTGACGGAGTTCACTTTGCAGGCACTTAAGCGGTGTTTAATCTAGACCTTGTTTTCCTTTAGATGGCCTCTAGCACAACCATCACAACTCTAAGAAATTCAGGCAGAGAAATGCTCAGTTCACCTGTGCTGGTGGGTTTCAGATGGGTGTTAAGCAATGAGCTGCTTGACCCTACAAGGACCTGAGCAACCTTGAGGGAGGTGCGAAGTGCACCTGAAACGGCCCCAAGAACCTAAAACTGGAAGGGTATGTGGTTAAGGATGTAGGCGCTTCCAGGATTAAGTGGTGGCTGATGAAGGTATTTTAAGTACATAATTTGGGAATTAGGTCTCTAATTGCCTCCTTGAATGTAGTCCCAAACATTCTTGTTCTGCAGCTCACTGCAGACACCTGTATATTGGCTTCACTGCAGACGCCGGTATATTGGCTTCACTGCAATCTGGGACACACCTCTGCTCTGGGCTGCTTGGTGTTCATCAGGACCCTGAGAGAGAGGAAAAAACCCCAACATTCTTACTGATAGAGATTAAGTTCTGCTCATTGTCAGACTACTTTCAAATTTCAGACCTCTGAGCAGGAATTAAAAATGAGCCAAGAAAGACTTCAAATTCACCACTGAAACGATATCTCAGTGACAGTTATTCACAAGAGACAAAAATGTATCTGACAGGTAAAATCTTGAAAAAAAGGTTTCATTAATGTTTAATGCAAGTTCTAAGAATGGAGTCTGCCAAACTGGAGTAAAAAGTGAATGTAGAAAAGATATATGTATAGTAAATTTATACAAAGATAGAGTAACTTCAGACAGAACATGCCTGACGCACCAATAATACGGAAAAAGTTGAGTCACCTCTACCCACAAACACATAGCTAACTTTGCCAGTTGCTACAGATCACAGACCCTACATGCCAGTTTAATTCTACCAGCCGATTTTTGCCTGGTTTTCTTTGTTAGGCTTGTTTCTCCCCCAGGCAGCGGAGATAGTGACTGCTCTGTGTGAATTCATTCAGCAAAGCGTTGTTAGCAGAAGTATGGCACAGTACAGTGGGAAGGACAGAACCCATGTCATGCCTCACACACGAGGTAGTATATTTGCAGCAATGCTGAGGACCATGAAGGTTTGAAGACCTTGTACTGAGTGACAGCTACATTCTTTTCTCCCCTTTTTGGTTTTGGGATTCCTGTAGGAAGCAGCTACAACTCCTACTGGGAATCTGACCTCGACTAGAGAAATGTTAGCCTCTAATCCCAGTTTAGAAAAGATGTTAGAGTGAGAACAGGTGTTCAGACTTTGTATAAATCCCGGAATATATAGCAAACTATTTGGGGGCTTTTCTGTGCAGGACTTTTCAGACTAGTTTTCATGTGTCAGCTAGGTATGGGAATTCAGGTTATTAGAGCTGCATAACTCCCTATGCGAACACTGGGCATTCTTGCTCAGAATTAAAGTAAACTTAATTTGATTTGATTTAATTCATTATCTGGATAAATTGTGCTAAATGGAAATAACATGAATCCTGAATGAGTACATGAAAACAAGGCTTTAACATGGTTTAGCTAATCTACTTTAAATCTAATTTGGACAAATTTTCCTAAATCTCCAAGTAGACAACTGTTTAAGGCTAGAGCCTATGAGGAATGCAGACCTTGTAAGCCTAGCTTAAGGTGCCTGGCTCGCAGAGGGGATGTCTGCGTCAGGGGACTTGGCTCCCTGCACAATTTGAACACACAGTCCCCAGAGAGACAAGCAACGGGACATCTAGAAGCAGACAGCGAAGGAATGAGCATAGGCAGCACAGCCCCCTTGGGAGCCTACGTCCCTCCTACACAGCTTCAGATGAATGTTTTTATAACCTGTGGATCTACAGCCCAGAGTCCTCTTTGGCAGGAGTGTCCTCTTGAGGAGCAGGGTAAAGCTCAGCCCTGAAAGATGTTGGTGGGACCTCCACTGCCTCCTGCACACTGCACTGGCGAAGCAGCTTCACCCATGTGGAGGGGAATCCCAGCTCCTTCGGCCTCAGAGGTTCAGGTACATATATCCCAGGAGCAAGCGTCTGTGACCAGTGCAAGCTAGGGCTCCTCCTTCTCTCGTTGTCTTTGGAGTGCAGAAGAATGCCTTGGGAGGTTGTGAGATGACCTTGAAACCCATTGCTTTGAGCATTTACTGCCAGAGGTTCCTGCTTCTAGGGCTGCTCCTGTATTTTACACCAAGCAATAATGGATTTTAAACAGAAAGTGGCCACAACTGCCTGCTGTAGGATACTTTATCCTCTGGATGGGCACTCATGATCTCACAGTGGTCCAGAGGGAAACCTGCAGCATCCTCCAGCTTTCTTCTCTGGCTGTCAATGCACAGCTCCCCAGTCTGCACTCAGACTGCAAGGAAAGAGACAATTGCTTACTCCTTCCTGCCTATCCTCCAGCCCTAACGAGCTCCAGACGGGTTTTTCTCACCAGATTGGTACACTGAGCAATGCTCCAAGGCACAGAGTCTGCCCTTTACCTGGTTACTACTGTGAGCAGCTACATTTCTTTCCTCCCCACCCCCAGGCACAGGGGTGATGTATATTGCTCAACTCTGCTGTCCAAAACACATTCCTTAACTATGGTTCAAAGTGTGAGCAACCAGCTCTTCAATTATGGCACGCTGCTTTATCACTGCGTGTGCTGCAGGAGTATGGGCAGCTAAGCCTGGAAAATTACATACTCAAGACACCATGAGAATGAAGTCTCATTGCTTACGACCACCTAGAGGAACAGACAGCCAGAATGGGACAACACCTCCAGCTGCTCACCTCTGCAGGGTGATGCATCAGCCACATTTTTATTCAGGATTTAATGTGCATCGTCGCAACCTCAATTTTCCATCTGACTTTCATGCCACTCAAAATTCAGCTTAAAGGCACCCTGACACATCATTTACCTTAATCAAAGCAGAGATCCAGCTGCCTGTAAGCACACAGCTTGTGAATCCTGCTTATGGAACAGACCAAGCTGCCTGTGAGCAAGTGCCTGTGCATATTCACAAGTGAGTCCCAGGGAGACAGTGGGACGGGGGAAAAAAACAAAAAAGAAAATGCATGCGCTGGATTTTTGAAATTAAAGACTCTGCTGAAGAAGGTAATTCTGCTTGAGTAGACAGACTTTCCTTACTCTCTAGCACAGTTTCATTAGCACATTCAGTCTTGTTTGCATGAATCGAGTGGACAGACTGTGTTTCTACGCTGTAGCTGCACATGGGCACAGCATGGAACTGGTACAACACTCTGACAGCAGGGACTTTCCCTCTGATACAGCTTGCTCGCAGATCCTGAACAAGGCTGCAAGTAAACAAGATGCATTCCCAACACTTACTAAGCTATGAAAACCCCTTCCTATTTTTCTTAAAATTTTATGAAATGAAATCTACCCATGATAGACAAAAACTGGCGGAGACTCGACATCACAACTGAATCAGCAGCATGGTCCTCCATTTCTTTGACTTAAGTTAGGGTAGTCTTCTTGTCTGCAACATTTCTCTGAAACAAAAGCCACCAAATGCAGCAGAACCCTGCAAAGATGGCACTTGACGACTCTGACACTTCTTATTTTGCAAGTGATATTTCGCAACATCACTCGTGTGTTTGCAACTGGACCAGAAACTGCCTGAGAAACTGAAACTGGCACTTGTGGCTCCTCTCCCTCGTCACCTTAAGAAGCACTGGGGCAGAGGGGGGGGGTATGGTACCCTCCTGAAAGACAGAGTGCCAGCTGAGTACCCCTCAAGGTCAGAGAAGGAACAGAATGTCTCCTACAACTCTTACCTGAGAGAGAGTGATTAAACATGGAAGCAGGGAATAATATACCATTATTTCACTACCTTTAATTTTAATGAAAGAACTGACTCTTGCTTTTTTTTCCAAAAGGAAAATCTTTAAAAAATAGCATGGGGTGAATCAGTACCAACTGTGAGAAATACAGCCACCCTAACTCACTACAAATAAAATTTTGTACTGCCTCACCTAGCTTTTTTTTTTAATGTTGTCATGCTCCTCATGTGCAGCATTATTTTGCCAATAAAAACTTAGCTGTTACTGTCAAGTATAGGGATCAAAAGAGAAAAAAGCTAGAACTAAAAATTCCTGATTTTATCTTCTCACAGAATGCTTTCGTGCTCCTTGGAAATGCCTTTCAAAACTAAAAACAGTAAAAAAATACATGTTCCTTCCGATTCTTTATTTCAAATGATAATGTCATATTCTCTGAAACAGCAGGAGTGTTTTTTTATTAAAATTACAGGAAAGAGCTTTTTGACAGGCAACTTCAAAATTCTGTAGGTTAGATCCAATTGTAAATGAGCAAAGGAGGGGAATACTCTGGACTGAATGCTACTAGATTGACGGAGGGATGTAATTTTGAATTGCAGAGACTGATACGCTTCCCAGTGGAGTCAAGCAAAAAAAAATAATTTCCCCTTGATTTCAAAGTGGAACCAAATTAAGTGCTTATTTTTAAATGGAGTTGCTAAGCAGCCAGTCTATCAGACAGTTGGTATGGGAGACGCCTTTTAACTTTAGAAAATTAAGAGTTTTGCTGCATGTAAAAGTCATATGTATTGAAATTAACTCAGTGCCTGCCTGAGCTCTGCTGCTAACTGCTTGAGTCTGAAGTATAAGGAAGTTACATTACCTGTATGTATTACACAATTTATGTTTCTATGTACAGCATGTACTATACTGCACTTTGTTACACAGAGAAATTACTGAAATTACAAAAGCAGCATCTCAAAACTTAGGAAATGCCAGAAGTAAGTTAACCCATGTGACTAATTCAGCTTCTCTGTGAATATGCATGAAAAATGGGTTCCAATGACACAATCACGTATGATTTTTCTGTGAAGACCTTTCTCTTTCCATTCACTGAATGAACAGTACCTGACTGAGATTCCTGTAGAGGCTTATTTTACCTCACTGCTCTACACATGGCCCCATCCCTTACTTCCCAAATAATATTCACACCTCATTCTGAAGACTAAGTATTAATTTCCTTAGGAGTTTTTTTTTTTTTTAAAAAATCTTAATAAAGCAACATCTGAAAACTCTATTTATTTCAAGGAGTTTATATGCGCAACATTCTAGCAAAATGAGCTGGGTTTATTACTTCCCTTTTGCGCCCGATACACTACAAGTGTTCTCTAATTTGTGGTAGTCTACTTAAATAAAGGAATTCCTGATTATTTTTTTTTCCAGAGAACTTTGCATTTTGTAGCATTTTCTCTATTCAAAGCAGAATGTCCATAACCTTCAGCAAAAACTGTGAATGCCTGGCACTTTTTTCAGAAAAAGTCCCAGGTTTAAACTCAAGCCTACACAAGATGGAGAGCACATCCTTCATACAAATTATTTTGTGTGGCTTATATTGCATAGAAGAACTTGGGTAGAAGCAGGGACAGAGTCGAGTTCACTGAGCACCACTGCAGGCTGAGGGAGACCCTTACTTGATTGTCACGCTGCCTTTCTTTCTCACTGTGCAGAGTACAACTGACGGCAAAATAGGTAAGGATGATACAGACAACACCCTCCCTGAAAGACCTTAGTTGGCGAGGAGACTACTGTGAATCCTGTACACTGAATCAGGCAGGGCAGTGGTGGAAAAACAGTTATGTGACTGTGTATCATGATGTGCCTTGATATATTAGTTGCACAGGCAACTTTAATTCTGAAATTTCCTATCTTTTTTTTTTTTTACTGAATGATCAATCTTAACATTCTTTAATACATTTTTTTTTTGTCATGTGAAATTTCCTAAATAGACTTCCTCTTCCCTCCCCAGGAAAAAAAAACAGATAATAGAACATACAGAGCCATACCGACCCCCACAGCGCTGCCTCACGGAGCCTGCATTATGGCATCTCCTTCAGCCCCAGAATCTACAGTTCACAACAGAGTTAAACTTTTCAACTGCTGTACTCAGACCTTTGACCACTGAGCAAAGAAAGTAACTTCTAATGAGAGAAACAAAACGTTGCCATCTTTGCCACCAGAAGAGCTGAAGTTGCCCATGCTGTGCCTGCTTATTATGGCTATTTAGTAACAGCAGAAGGACACAGAGGCTTTGGAAGCCCAAGGTATAATCAGACACTGGAGGAACAGGCTTTTGTAGTCACAGGGCTTTCTGTCCTCGCCCATTCCTGATCTTTGTCCCCATGCATCCCTCCCTGACCATCTCCAACCTCCACCTTGCTGTAGCTGCCAGGCCCAACTTCAAACTTGTATTCCAGGCTGCTGCTTCTCTCCTCTCATGGCCAGACTCAAAGAGGAGCCAGGCCAGGACCTACCAAGAGCTTAGTTACTCAGCATCTGGTCTGGGAGGTTCAGTGCCTTCTGGATGAAGGGAAAAACAATTACAGAGAAAGTCTCACTTAGCCACCACTGACCGAGGTTAGAACCAAGATTGCTGGGAGCAAAGGGGAGCTACAGAAAATTTATCTGTCAAACTTGAGCACAGTAGGGCCTGGAGAAACGTTGGTCTAACTTGGAAACATTTGGAAAAATTCTCACAGGCAGTGCAGCAGGCATAGCTAAGGATGCAAAAGGTAACAAGTCTGCCAAATTTTAAGTCGTTGTTCCAAAGTATGAAAGATCTAAAGCTTTCCAGACAAACTGTTTAGAGAATTTAAGAGGAGAAAAAACTTTTTTATTTTTATGATCTCCTTCTCAGAAATAGCTGAACAACTTTCATTTAAGTTTCCCAGAATAATTCAGGCTGGAGCAGGCAACCAGCAAGGAAGATGTTAGCTGGGATAGTGAAGGTCTAGCAAAATAATAAGGTACTGCAAACAGGGTCTTGTAATTCACCAAAAAGATATCTGTGCCTCACAAAATAATGTGAAATTTTCAGTGTAAGAAGTTGATTAACATTTTGTAAAACTATAGCAATTTTATACGCTACATATTCTTCCATTTTGTTTTTTTTTTCCAGATTTTATTGGTGGTTGTCTTTAATGTTTCATGACCATATGATTTACCTAGTGATCTCTCTAAGCTGGGTGTTACAACACTCCTAAATCAAGTGTATGATGGCATTGGACCCTGAAACTGGTAGAGCTAATCTAGAAAACATACAGAAGTCATAAACAGAGGCAACTGTCTGCTCTGCAAGTATCAGACGACAAACGGGCTAGGAAACAAACTGATTTAATCATTTTAGCAGGTTGTTAATTTCTAAATATAAACCCTACAATTTGAATAGAAACATTATTCACACTCAACTTACTGGAGATTCTAAGTAGATATATTCCCCATATCAGTTCATTCCACAGTTTTCATTGTATTCAGCACTTTAAGAGAAACCAATACCTTAGTGGATCTTCTTGCAGCTTTAAATTCAAACTCTCTAACCCCCAACAAGTGTATCGGATACTCAGTACTTGTCAATGCAAAAACTGTGATGCATCAAGGACAAATTACAAGAATAGAATAAAACAAAGGCATTTAATATTATGCTATAGAGCTAATTTGCTTTCCTCCACATTTATTTATTTAAAAGGATTCTGCTAGAATTCCTTGGATGCTTCCACAGTCCCACACAACATACATTCACTTTACTGTAACGTACATTCAGATCTCAGACCGCACCATCCAGCAGTCCATCAGTCATGAGTCGTCAATGTCATACTTGTTCCAAATAAAATTAAACCCGTAGTTCTCATGTAGTGCAGTAAGCATTAATGGAATTTAGGCTCCCTACATTAGTTTAACCCAACTCTATAATGAGTGAGGAAAAAAAGGAAGATGCTAACAAGGATGCAGGTTTGAACCTTTCTGAACTCTGCAGCAATTCAGATCCAGGATTCCAGTCAAGCTTTTCTGGTACATAAAGTTTAACCAGTTAGCAACCCCACCTCCCCCCCGCCCCAAAAATTCACAAATGAGAAAGTAAGGTGAAGGCCATGACAGTTTATTTGGGAAAACTGTACCTGTCTGATAATGTTGTATGTATACACATCACAGCTTAATTTCCTCCTGGACACGTACATGTCATTAATACTAACATCCTAAAGTACTTCAACTGGACCAAGATAAATTTCTGAACAGGTTTTAATACCTCCATGTAGACTTAATTTGATTGCAGTCTGATCTTATTACTGCAAAGACATTTAATAAAACAGTATCTGGCTTAAGCAAACATAAGCCATGGAACTCAGCTCAAACCTAGCTCACCACTATCTCACACCATTGAATGACAATGGGAAGCTGGAGTACTGCTGGGAAGAGCCGTTAAGGGAAGTGGTGAGTTTTGAATGTAGAACAAGATGCCATGAGGAAGATAAAGAGCAAGTCAGCCCTATGACTGTGGTCCTTATTTTATGGTCAATCTTGTTGTTTGCAGCATTCTTTTAATAACCTGGAAATGGAGTTTTTCCTCACCGATTGTCCTTTCTCTTATAAATACTGTTTTTTTCCTCTTCATTATTCCGTATTTTGCTTCTTTGGGTATGTACTAGAAGCACTGCCAAACACAACCTGCGCAAAATAGCCATCTCCAGGCATTTGGGGATGAATCTTAAACCCAAAACAACATTCTTACACTTATTCCTCTAACAGAGGTGTGTGGTTAAGCTACAGAAACTCACATGATCGAGCAAAAGCACATTTCTGCTGCATAGGTGAGGAATGATTTGTACTTAAATGTAACTGTTGCTTAACTTCCTTTTCCAGGCTTTCATTTGTTTAAGCTATCTTTGATTAATTTAATTAAAAACAAAAAAGTAAACCATTTTGCTTCCTTGGAAGTTTCTGTTATTTTTGTTTAGGAGAAACAAAAAATAGGATAAATAAACCCCTTCTTTCATACTAACCTATATGAAGGAAACCAATAGGTAAGAAATACAGACTTCAGACTTAACTCAAGGGAAATAAGCCAGAAAACTCTTCAAAAGATAGTGTTTACATATATATATATAAATGCACCCTGCTTGTCAGAAGTATTTATACAAAAATTAAGACAATTGTTAATTCTTGAGTGTTACAAACATAAAAATGCCACCTTTATTCCAAGTCAGTTCAGCCAAGACTTTTTTCAGATCATTTATATTACTGAACATCCCCAAAAATCTGTAACTTAGTAAACTGATGAATCACAGTGGAGTTTCAACTCAGACAACTGGCAATGTAGATGCAAGTCTCAAGTTAAACTGAATCAGCAACTGAATAAGAAGCAGATAATTTCAAACTTAAAAAAATGTCCCAGCCACATAGCTTGCATTCATATCCCCATTTTTATTAGGCTAGCTGTTCAAATTTCCACTCACAGTAATGCTGTATACTAAAAAAACACCAACCCCTTACTGTATTATTCATTTTGGAAAGGGGATTAAGCGGTGTATTTTTGTATATGTGCTTAACATCCTAGTACATGTAACAACTAGTCTCCATTTTCAGTGGAAGTGTGAATAGATTTAAGCTCTCCTTTTTAAGCCAACATTTGTCGTAAGACAGTACTTGCTGTGCAAACTGGATGGCAGCTGTTTTTTTTCCAGTCAATATGAGGTTTCATAATCAGTTCCTGTCATAGGCATCAACCCTTCATTCATTCAATCATAAAAATGTGACTTACTAGAAAAGGAAAAATAGAGTCTAAAGGCACAGAATCACATAGCTGCTCTAGTAGGAGTCTGTAAACAGAGAATCGTTTGAATTTAGGAAATCCAAATCTAGGAAAGTAAAAAGGCATCTGAAGCAGGCTCTTATCTAGCCAGCTTCCTTAAAGACCCAAAGGGTTTTGAGGTCTACAAAGTATGCACTAAAATACCATATTTCAAAAAGCAATAAGGCAAATAGTATACTCATTATTTCAAAAAAGTTACAATGGTAGTGTAGGCATACACAGTATAACTTAGTTACAATGCGTGGTACTGTTTCTACTACATAGCCCTATAACTGTTTCCTTTCTAAATAATCGGAGATTAAACCGGGGTTCCAGGTGAACACAAAACCATCCTTGTACCACCGTCTACCACTGGCAAGTTCTTCAGCAGCAGCAGCATTTGCNTACAGCGTTCTTGAATTCCCTCAGCTTTTTGGAGCTCCATCTTCCCCTCTTCCACATGCCGCTTACTCTCCTTTACTTTGGTAAGGGCTCCTGTGTAAAGAACAAACAAAACAGTTGAACTGTGAGGACAATGTAGACTCAAATACTGTACTTTAACAAGTGATTTAATAACAACAAGGATTTGTATAAGGCTCATTCTAAATGTATTTATATGTGTGCATATACATATGAATGAAAAGGAATAAAAGCTTTTTCATATAAAAAAATTACAGAACAGTGAATCTTGTTTAAAAAAATCATGTTTTTTTAAGGTTATAGCTTGCGAAAGTTAGTAAAACATGCCTATTTCACAATCTTAAAAATCAGATGGTGTCCTTCAGAGAATAACTGATAAATACACCAGTAGTGGAAAAAACGAAAGCACTACAAAACTAGTCAGATCAATTTAAGCCTACATAAACACCAGAAAAATAACCTCATTAAGAAATTGGATTTTGTGAAATATCACTTTTCCCGATCTTTGTGAAATGTCAAAAGATCTGAATACACAAAATCTTGCCAATACACCATTCTGCTTTTACACTACAGAGACCCCCAATATAATTAGTGGCTACTAGAGAATCTAAAAGTTTATTTCAAAGTTGCAGATGTCCATGTAGACCTAACGCGGTCTTGTAAGAGCTAGAAGAAAAACAGAGCAAAAGAACTGACAGTCCTCCTTCTCCAAATAGCTTATTGAAGTACACACATCCTGCAAAAATGAACTGTCACCCAAACCAGACCTACCCAAAGAAGACTCATATAATAACAGAGTACCAAGATATGTCTTAAGACATTCATTTTCTTGGACTCCATTTCCCACAGAGCAACTTCTTTACTTTAAATATTATGTACATATTTTATTCATATAACTAAAACCGATCAGACCAATACAGCTTTTATCTTCTTACAAGATGTTAATGATAGGACAGTTTTCACATCCTTTATGATCAAACTTGTTACTTGTTCCTTCAACTACTTGTAATGTCTTCAGTCTCTTTCCTTTCAGATTACACTTCTTACCACACACATGACCACAGTTCAGTGACAGGACTCTCTTTACATGGCCCTGAAAAAATGCTTTTCTGTACTCCCTACAGTGACACTACCCAGCAAGGTAACTGAGAAATCTCTCTGCCCATATATTCCAGGGGCACAAGCTCCCCTCTGTATGCTGGGGGAGCAGGTTTGTCTTCTCGTCAGCCTGAATCCACACATGTAGTAAACATCACTAAACAGTAAAAACGCAGTTCATCAGCAGTAATACTATCTTCCGTGCTTTCCTTCCTGTGCCTGTTTAAGAAGACATTTTGAACATGCCTCCCTCCAGCGCTCTGTTACATCTCTGCAATTCAGATCTGGAGCATGACCTTGTGCATGGCTGCGTCTGGGTTTGCTGCAGGCACAGCAGGTTGGGAGACAACTGGGGAGCACAGCCCCTGCTGCTCACTGCATCTCCTTCAGGCGCTCCTCCTGCTCCCCAGCCTGCTGGGGCTCATCCCCTGCCCATCTCCAACCGTCCCTCACCAGGCAGTCAGGTACAACAGAAGGTCGAGGTACACTCTTACTAGAAGCAAGTTAAAATATCAGGTGATTTGGCAAACTTGGGGACAAAGAGTTTGTTGCATTTTTGAAATTAAATGGGTGTTCTGTCTTGCATTATAAATAAAATCTGGAATTCCTAAAGAGAAGCATGTGTGACCTTTCTCCATTCAACTTCTAACAACAACTTGTTAACTTGTGGGGGGTGGTTTTAATTGCAAACACTCAGAAAATACTTCCTCTGTTATCAGTACTTCTCTACTCTCAAAACCATATTTTTCTGCTTAATTTGCATTTAGGTTGTGCTGTACATGGCATCTCCTGTCTATAGCCCCAGTACAAGATCTCACTCATGAGCATAAGAAAGTGCCCTCTGGTGTGATATCCTTGCAGAAAGACCATATGAAAGATTTTCCTTTTCTTTTTAAACTGTGGCAGGGAGGTTCTTAACAAGGTAAGCACAGATCACAGGCTACACGGCCAAGGACACTGGTATTCAAATGGCAGAGGCCAAGGGTAGTGGTTCTCCCTGGGGGCTGTGAGGTGGTGGCAGGGCTTGGCTCCACACCTTGCCAATTCCCACAGCCCACCAGAGTGGCAGCTAAAAGCTTGGCACCGGCTGCTACAGCTGATTTACCTCAACATCTCCAGCCTGGCCCAAAAAACACCACCCTCCATGTGCAGTGGTGCTATCAGTGGGACCGTGCCAGAAGAACTGTATTTTCTCCTCTGAGGAATGAGGAATCTGCAAAGTAGGGCATGATCTGAAAAATATTTAATCCCTTCTTCTGCAGAAGGACGCCTCTTTCAACAAACAAAACCAGGCTTCGCAGAAATTTTCTCTGCATTTTGTGGGCACGGCAGGATTCCATGCACGGCTGTGAAAAACTGAAATTTGGGACTTACTGGAAGCCAGATGGAGCTGGTTAAATAAACATGACAACTCTTTGGTTGTGATGTTGGAAACAGCTTTAGATGTTATTTCTAGAATGGCCAAACTGGAAGAAAAATACTGAGAATACTGAAAAATACTGATATTTACAGCATCACCAGTTGAAAGCATAACTAAGTTCTGGAGCACGTACAATCTTCAAATTATTTTACATCAATAAAACTCATACATTACCAAACACTAAAGCCACCCAGAATAGACATACTACGCATTATGCATTTTGCCATTAAAAAAAAAAGGAAGATTTATAATTAGGGAAAGGAATCCAAGAGGAAAACTTGCAACCACTCACACTGATCTCTTACTGCATATGGATTCATACTGGTCCTACAGTGGTATTGCTTTAAAACCTGGACAGACTACAATACACCAGCAACATACGACAAAAGCTTATACATACGCTTAAGTGCGAACTTGCTTGGTTTTTTGAAGTGCTTTTAAATGGAGTGTTGGATTATCAGTAACACAATCTCAAAATAACTTAATAGAGGCAAAATTTTAGTTTATTTTCGGACAATCAAAGAACCTTCCCCAAACACACACATGTGCTTTATTTTAAGAGTAAACAATCACTTGTTCTAAAATGTCATTTTTAATTTGTTCAGCACCTACTGAAGTTTGCAAGACAGTTTAGTAAATCTTAGAAAAAAGCGTTTAGTTTGCATGGCTTTGCCAGCAGCTTTATTAACAATAACATACCCCATTTTATCCCAAGTTTTCTCCAGATACTTCTCCATAGCCTACAGCTGTTGTGTTTTAATGTACATGAGTGAAACTGAGCTGGAGCAGAGATCCACTGATGTCAAGGGTTCAAGGATCCACACAGGTTTCTAATGACAAAAGCGGGGAGGAGGACAGGGTGAGGGAATTGGGGAACAAAGAGCAGCTCCTTGTGTACATCCTTGCTTGAAAACAAGGGCCTTGCTGAGAGATGCCCAATCCCATGGTAAACCCTAATGCCACCCAGCCTGCAACTCCCAACCTGCCTCACCCCAGGTTGTACACCATGAACTCCCCCACCTCTGTCCTCACTAGTCTATCCATCGCCCTCGGCACCTAACCCAGCACCTCCCAGCTCCTGCTGCCGCCCCCACAGGCTCTTGAGGCTGAGCAAGCACCCTCCAGCCGAAGTACACCTGCAGAAATATCTCCTGGTTTCTGAATTTAATGATGTGAACATCTAGTATTGGTTTGGACATTCCAAAAAAGCAAGATGCATTTAAAAAACAAAAGCAGAATTACGGCAGCCCTAGAAAAGACTAACACATTTCAGGGAAAAGAAACAGAAGGAGTCACCTCTTCATGCATCTTAGCTCAAGGAAACCTCCTGCTGAATGCATGTCTGGGATAAATATCCACCAATGCACTGCTCCCAAACGGATGCAATACATAAAAATAAATTCTTGGTTTTTTTTTTTAGCTCCAGCTCTATAGATTTTGTAAAGTCTTGCCCATGCCTTTAAAGCTTCTGGTCTGATGAAAAGACCTTCTGTCAGGAGATCATGTTCCAGTGATCAGGACTAGCTTTCAAACAGTGAAGAGGGCCTGGATAAAAGATGCTGCAAAAAGCTGTGCTACATCTACTTCTGTTCTTAAAGGCAGGGAAAAGCAGATATAAATGCTGATATTAAACAGACAGCGGTGCTCATTGAATGCTGCTAAGGGCTTAAGACAAACTCACAGGTGTCAGTACTTGCTTTGAAGTATGAGATTAGACAACACAATATAAACACATTTAACAAGGGACACTTAGAGTAATGTGCTAGAAGCCAAGAAGACAGGGACAACCTAAAATTCCTTCCGGAAATAAATACTTCCAAGCTGTAGAACACAGAATACAAACAGCAACTCAAATGGGTGATGAGGAGTTACCAGGAAAAAACAAGTGTATTGTGTCAGTAAGCTCCCCATGCAAACATGAGGTTGCAAGAAGGCAGGAAGAGTCATATACTCGTATATATGTATAAGTTGTATATAAGTCAGAGACTTATATGTATATATATTCAGGAAAATTAAATTAAAAAAGGAATTCCTGAACCTGAGAGCACTCAGGTTTGGGTCAAACAATATATTTTCACATCACCTGCAGTTATATTACACTAACAAATGCTTTGAGATTGTGCGAAGAGTCAGCTAAGGGTGGGTTTGAACCCGTACTTGAAATTGTACTCACTCTCCCTCCACACTGTAAGTATGCATATATACATATAAACCCATGCTGATGCGTGTGTCTCCAAGCTCTAATTGCATGGTACAATCAGTCTGCCAGCAGCCAGCCCTGCACTGCTTCTTCACACTTAGTACACGTGACACAAGTCCCAGCTGCAGCCTGCAATGTGACCAGAAGGCAAAAGTTTTGGGGCTTTGCTCATGAAGACTGCTATCAAGACTGCTCTTCACTCAACTCCTTTGTCTCACTTGAAGCCAGGTCGGCCCTGCGCCTGCTAGCACAGGCGATCAGAAGCCAAAAAAGAGCAGTACCTGCTAAGGGTGTACCATCTTCCCACTGACTCATTTCCACCTCTTCTTGAAGTACCCAAACATCAGCTTTCAAGTGTTGCATACAGCAGTCAGGAGCGAAATGTCAGCTGTGTCTGAAGATACTAATCCAAATAAAGACAAGCAAGACAACTCCAGGGCAGGAGCCTTCTTTGCTCAGTATTTGCACAGCGCTTACTACAGTAGACATCTGTTTCACGGCTGGGCCTGCTCGACACTTAAAAACCACAAGTAGTAACTCCTCAAACTGTTTGTAATGGTATTGCTATTTCTAAAAAATCATTGCTGTAGCAGCAATGATTTAACTGCATATAGTAATATTGCATATCAGATAAAACACAAAGAAGCATTGGCTCAGCGTTGCTAGAGCACAGCACTTGAAGCAGTGGTAAGCATCTACTGAAATCAGGGAGGTCCACAATTCACAGTCACTCTCAGGAACGTGTATCATCCATTAAGTCACCAATATATCAATGTCTTCAGTATCTCACTCCAAAATACTGAACTTAAAAACTCAGCCAGCTTGTAAGAGTCAGTAATTTAATTTTTTAGATTCTACAACTGTAATACCTTTATCACTGCAGTTATTAAAATACTCCTTTCACTTCAGTGATGAATTATGCTAAAACAGAGCAGATAGATTTCTTTCACTAGTAGTGAGACAATAATTTACATATATGTCGGTTCTGATTACTACAGCACTCTTTCTTTCAACAAATACCCATATTCTTGTTACTCTACTTTTTACCCCGAGTTAAAGAATTGTTGCAAAACTGCAAAGGGAATGAAAGAAGACATGGGAGACAAAGACATTAATCCTGTGATTCCCCCTGATAATTCACAAAGAATGCTATTTTCTGAAATAAATTTTTAATGGAGCTGGGGGAGGGAGGGAGAGTGAAGCAGTGAGCTGGTTGCCAACCCAACAGTATTTGCTGCTCCTCACATGATGGCTCTTTGCCTTTCCTCACTGGCTCCAGGAAGGACAGCTAGGGTCAGAAAACACTGTGATCTTCAAAGAAACTCACAAGTTTGACAAAGAAAATCTCTCAGCAGTTGTACCTCAGAAATCCTGTGAAAATAAAATGACCTGTGCAATAAACAGTTTTTCATCTTTCTACTATCAGGAAGCTACAATATAAAATTTGGTGCATTACTTACTAGAAAGTAAAACAACTTACATTTCCAGGACACTCAGTTACCCATCATGTTAAATGGTCTAACAGTAGGCGTGATGTGTCCTTCAAAGCAGGCTATTGAAGGGAGAGCTTTGAACTAGTCTAACAACTCCCTTTGCTTTACTTTTGTTACAAAACACTGTTCTAATATGAGACACCACCTCTGAAAGGAAGGGAAAACACAATATATTCATTGTGTTGCTTTCATCAAAGGATGCAAAAGCAGAAAATGTAACTAGAAGTAAGTTTTCTTTTTCCTTACCTAATGATGAAGCTATTTAGGTACAGGTCTTTGCTTAAACATTTAAAAAGGCAAACCCTAGGTAGCCCACATGCATATAGCACAGTTTTGATTTACCCTCCTTCTGAAAGAAACTGTGGAGGCAACGACATTATCTCTAATCCAGCAGACGGCTGCCAGAACAAGCCCGTCTACATGGCCATCCCATTTACACCAGATCTAGCAAAGATGTTGTTACGGGATGACTCAAATGACTAATCTAATAAAAAACTGGATTCCTGGAGGTCAGGGAGACTGTGGCTTAGTTTTATCAATGGCTTAGCTATGTGATCCAGCTCAGCCCAGGGCTACACAATCATTAGGAAGGGAAGTTGCAGAAGCACCACACAAGATTACAAATAACATGAAATCCTACTCCAAAAAAAGCCCCCAAACTTCCTTCTCTCAATTCAAAGTGAAACGATGAAATTCTGTGGAGCAGAACAGAGATTTTACTGCACTGACAGATTATTTGTTTAAGAACGCCCTGAGCACAGATTAACAGAAGAAGCCTACATTAGGATTCTGCAAATTCTTTACATTTTCTGGCCCTGGTTTAGAATGGAAAGCAGCATAATGGGAATTTGCCTGAAATTAAAACCAGAAGACTTTTCCAGTACAGTCTGAACTGTACAAAAGAAGCGTCACAGGGAAAAAGTACCATTACAGTAATTAATGTAGGAATGACTTGCTACTTTAAAATCTGGTTTTACAGTTTTAAACACAAAAAGGCAAGAGATCTCCAACATCAAAGGCAAAATGATGAAGTCACTTGTTCTTTCTGAAAGTGCCAACACAACATAGTTTTCAAAACCAGTCTTTCTAATTCAAAGATTATATTCTTCTCCGTAAGGGTACAAAACTACTATAACAATGTTCTGTTTCCCATAATGAAATCAGAAACACAAAAATAATTTGCAATTACTTTAGTATTACAAGGGGTTTTTGTATAGATACATGAAAATGACTATAACGCTTTTAGAACCTGCAGCCTAACAATAGTCAAAAAAGTGAAGTTTATTTTTTATTATTTTGTTGCCCATTGCTCAAAAAAACACATAATACTATCCTGTAAATCTAGGCTCATAAATTTCAGTACTCTGCTAAGATCTAGGTTAACACAGACTGACTGCAGAATTATTAACGTCAGACAGAATTATTTGTGCTTCCAGTTACCCTGTTGCAAAGCTCACTGAAGCTGTCACCCAGACGCATTCTTCAGTTCAAAATGAAATCACCTTCTAATCTATACAATTGAGGGATCATGCACAAATAAAACAGTCTTTGTTAGAAATTTCAGAAACTTGATTAACTCTAATCTCATCTGGTGGTTTTAACATATACATTGATTTAATCAATATATAACCGATAAACTATGGTGTTAGAATGCACAGCATAAAATATTACTCAACTTTAAAGAACTACCAGGCTTAATAGATACTATACATGTCTAACTAATCTTTTTCTTATTTTAAATAATGTGATATTTAAGAACAGATTAGACTCATTGCGCATACATTTGCCAGTTGCTGCATACACATGTAAAAGAGCATACACATCCAATTTATTTATCCAAATCTACAAGGACTGTAATCATACCTGTGCATATTCAGAGGCTCCAAAATGCTCATGCTACTGAAAAATATTTAAGTTTTCACATTGGCAATGTGCATTTCAGTTCCAGGGTCCCTCAGAGGAATCTACAAGCTTTGGTGTGCAGCCCCTCCAGTACAAATGTTTTGCTGGGCTGTGCTACACCACACTGCTATACAAGCAACAACCCACAGTTTGCCCTTGAAACAGTTAGTAATATGAGGTGAGAGCAAGATGGCAAAACAAATGAAAGAAACATTTCAGAATTATCAGTTTATTGCACCTACTGCTCCACATAACTCCATTAACAAAACAGAAAAAGGCCACAGTGCATGTAAAAACTGTGCAAAATGGGATGGAAGTTTTCCATTCAAATATCAAATGCAGCGACTTTAACATTATCTTTAGATGTATTGTACACAAACGGTGTTTTAAGCAAACAAATGACCTTATTTCAGCCACTAAAGCATGTTTAAACTGTGTTCATGAGGAGTTCTGACTTTATAGGTAGGTACAGTGATGCCTGAAAGGAAGCCTGTCAGGAATAATTTGATCTTAAAATCCAGCTAAACTGTATATATTGCTGTCCATTACCACAAAGGTAGTGTTTTGCACCACAGCCTGAGAGGCAAATATGAGGTAATGATGGTTTTGCCCAATTCTAAGGTAGTCTGTACTTTTTGGCACTCACATGTACCATTTAAGGAGTTTTTCTTTGGTATGGCTTCAGCTGACACTGCAGCCTGGGGGGACAGAAAGGAGTGAACTAGGCTGGTCACTAGAAACACGGTACTTTTGCCCTTTAGAAAGCCAGTCATGCTTTTCAGGGTGGACACACTTGAAAATTTAAGCGATCACAATTTGCAGAAGTATCAAAGATGAAAGTTTTCAGTGATTTTAAGTACTTCTTACTAGCTTACATCTAAATGGGGCATCAAACAGACTTTTAAGATAAATCTATGTTTTTCCACAATTTAAGCTCGTCTATTACAGTTCAGTCATCATAAGTTCTGAACACTAGTTTTCCCAGTTAGGATGCTAAGAACAGGCATTTTTCTGTTGGAATGACGCGACAGACTCTTAACAGCCTTCATAAATGCCCTGTTCATAATGTTGACTTCAAGACAGCAACCTAAATCAGAAATGATGCTGTGCACATGTGATATAAATTAATTTTCAGCAAAACTGGGTGTTCTGGTTTGAGTGACACAGGGTTAATTTCTCTTTCAGTGATTTTGCTTTTTGGTAAGGTCTCTTCTAATGCTGGGGAAAACTGCACTTTTAGAGGACTCTAGTGTCTGAACTTGTGAAAATATTTACTTTACAGCCAGCTATGGTGTGTGGGTTTCAAGGTCTCAGTGTTTTTGAGCTAGTCAGGTGCAGGAATGAGGAGGAATGAGACCTGGGCAGTTGACCCAAGCTGGCCAACAGGATTATTTCATACCATGAATGTCACATTCAATATAAATGAGAAAGTTTGCTGAGGAGTTTTTCTCTCTTCCTTGATGGCTGCCATCCTGAGAACTCCCTGCCCCAGTGCCAGACCCCTGAGCTCTTCCCTTCCTCCCAAGGCCATAGCACTCGCAGTGTTCGACATTTGCTGTCACTGCTGGGAGTGCACAGCTTCCTACTGACCGAATTGGCTGAGTGGGTTCTTCGAACCATAACAACTGGTTAACAGCATAGGAAACATATCATCTGGATCTACAAAAGACAAATACAAGTCACAGCCAAAATGAATGTAAGCATCATTATATTAAATGGTAACTTCTTCAAAGTTTTTGTAAGATTCATGGGATGTGGGTGGGCAGGAGAAGACAGATCACACTGTATATTGATATCCATATACCATTACCAAGACAAGGAAGTATAAATGCAGGTTCCACTGACTCTTACATCCCTTCTTTATTGGGGCGCTATGAAATACCTGCTTCTGGATGTTGTTATCTGTAAAGGCTGAAGGGAAGCAAAGAGCAAGCACAATTTATGGTCTCTGCTTGTCCATCATGATCTGCTTAGCTCTGCTATTGTCCTAAGACAAGCAAATACAGCATAAATAGACAGTTTAACATAAATTCTTATGAAAAGAGTCAAGATCCAAATGAAATGGGACTGACCTCTTCTCCCTAGTGACAAGTGAGAGGGCGAGAGGGAATGGGTTCAAGTTAAGCCAGGGGAGGTTTAGGTTGGATATTAGGAAAAAATTTTTTACTGCAGGGGTTATCCAACATTGGAATAGGCTGCCCAGGGAGGTGGTGGATTCGCCATCCGTGGAGGTGTTTAAAAAAAGGGTAGACGTGGTACTGGGGGATATGGTTTAGAAGTGGTTTTGTCAGGTTAGGTTAATGGTTGGACTTGATGATCTTAAAGGTCCCTTCCAACCTTAACAATTCCATGATTCTATGAAATGCAGATACTGCTCTGCTTTTCCCTAGTACCCTTTAAATGCTCTCTCTTAGAAATCTGAATGCTGCAAGACAGACTCCTTGTTGCAGGAGAAATATGCAAGGTAAACCATCATTAATGTAACCAATTAAAATCTATTATAAATTACAAAAACATGTGAACATTATAATAATACAATGTTATATCCATATTATATAAAAGAAATGCTATATACATTATTGTTATATTATGTTAATTACTTTAAAATTGTAAATACAAACTTTTTAAAATTCATTACTATATTGCTACAGTAATACTATAATATAGAGAGAATACTGTAGTTTTACAAAGGCAGAAGAGAATTGTCTGCCTTTTCAGGGCGAAGGGATCTGCTGCTTTGAGTTTGGGCTTACAGAAGAATGCAATCAGATTGAAAATGTAATGTCATTATAATGATCTTTGGTAAAATGGATCTTTCTTCAGTACACTGCCAATTAGCCAGCATAGCTATTCATCCATATAACGATTCAAAATTATAAACCTGAAAAAACTAGAATAGCAAGTTGCTTTTTACCATGGGATGAAAAAGCAATGTAATCTCCCAATCATAGCATGAATCTGCTTTTCACATTGTTACACTGTTCACGTTATGCATGTAGGCATAAAAAGGGTAGTTCAGTTCATTACGATTAGAGAAGCTGTCCACCCGTGATGTGGACCTACCTAAAACAAAGGTTCAAACAATCACACTTCTTGCTGCTGTGCTACAATAACTCAAAGTTGCTGACAAAAACTGAACTAAGATTGTTTAAATGTATATATTCTGTCACTGATTTAATGAGATTCCACTCCAAAATTTAAAATACACTTTTCACTAGTTTTTTTTTTTTTTAATTTAAATCCTCATGGCCTTCATGAAATATATAAACAAGATTGTGCAGAAAGTGTTTGCCATTTGTTTGCTCTAGTCTGCTGCTAAGACTCATGTTTTGGGGGTTAAGCCAAATATGATTTCATTTTTTTAATTAGAATTTTCAAATTCTGTGCTATTTGGACTATGCAATTTAAAGTAAGTAATGTACCAGCTGGATGAGTTTATACAGTCTGCACACATTAACTTGGCATTTTAACTGTTCAAACAAAGTCTAACAATGAAGTCATGGAAAGATGCTGGAAAGGCTGAAACATATCCTTGTTTCAAAGGTGACTTGCAAAATAAAAAAAATCGACCAGCTTGTTTGTTTTTGATAATGTGCTTACAGAGACCTGGAAGAGCTCTGGGAGCTACTTTCCATTTTCGGTCTGCCAATTCTTGTCTTCCCTGTTTGGATGGAAGTCCTTTTAGCAAGACCTGGAACTTTCTCAGCTGCAATAGAACCATCTCACTATCTAGATTCTTCACAAGCTTCAAGCTGAAAAGGTACTACAAAGGTTTTGAAATAAAATTACTTCCTCTTTCTACAACATAATTTTTAATTCTTCAGTGTCTACACTGTCCTGCTACTCTCTAGCTGCCCACAAGGGTTTTCCCAGTAAACAGGGCCTTAATGCTTTCAGTAAGCAACTACCTGTAAGAGCACAAGAGATGACAATGCAGTGCCTGTGGTCGAACCTACAGATGTGAGCTCTGATCAAAACTTCTCCAGCCTGTTGGGACTAAGTGGGC
>VZSZ01004628.1:65584-83125 GCA_013398815.1 Ibidorhyncha struthersii
CGCAGCTCCTGCTCCTTTCTCTGATGGAGTTCAAAGTGTATGTTGCTTCTCAAAGGTCTTTGTGTCAAATAATTTGCCGTCATCTGGGCGCCACTGGAATTATCTGGGATCCACTGGAATGCTGCAAGACCCACTGCTTACTTTCATTGCTGCCCTTAGTGCTTCGTACCTGTGTTTTGCCAGTGTTCACCTTTTTCTTCTGAGCTTCATTTTCCCAGTGCTATTGCACATATTATCACAGCACTTTCCTGTTACCACTGCTTGACTTGTGTGCTTAAATATTTTTAATACATCAGCTCATCCCAGCCTAGCATGTTAGCCCCGAATTCCTTCATTGCTTAACTCTGGAAGTCTGTTTTTATTACCTGATACCGATAGTGCCCAAAGAACCACATAGTTCAGCACACAACCAGCTCCTCAGTGGCCAGCCCGGTGGAACACGTTCATATTGCAACACGTGTGCCACCATCTCCAAACCCAAGCACTAAATTTGGAGCAGCAAGTTTACAGAGGGCAATTCTGAGTAACAACGTTGGTGCTAAAGCAAGAACCAGCAATCTTCTCCCGAGGGAGAGCTGGCAGCTGCCCAGGATGGTGCAGCTGAAGACCTTGACTTCAGACATCTTTGTATCAAGGCTTCTGGGTTTCCCTGCCAGCTCACCTGGTACTGGTAGGAGCACCCTGACCTGGCCTGGTCACCATTAATGCCCCAGCAGGCTCTGAGGTGCTCCTCAGGCTCTGCATCAGCATCTGTCAGCACTCTCAGAACTGCCAAAGCTCTTTTTCCATCAAGGCTAGTGACTATCAGCGTTCTGCTGCTGCAGCCAGTGCACCATCAGCATCTGCCTTAGATGTAGATGTGGTTCACTTCTGCCAAATGCAGAGATTGACATGGAACCCGAACCACGGTCCAGTGTGCTGCCCTCCACCCATGTGGCCGACCTAGAGTAAGGACTAGAACAAGAGTCAGATGTGGATCAGTTTAACCTGGTCTTAGATTTCATTCCAAATTCTGCCTACTGCAAATCAAGGTAAGTCACCGGGGTTTTTTATTCCTTCCAGAGTTAACTCCTAACATTGATCTGGGCAGTCTTCTGCATTCATGTGAGTCCTCACAGGTTAAACTACAGGCAAACTAGCTCCTGATCTGCCTTTTCTATACCATTTCTTGTTTTGTATATATTTTACTGCACCTGATTCAACTCCTTTCCCAAACTTTTCAGTCCTTTTCATCTTAACTTCAATGTCCTTAATCATTAATGTTGTTTGCTCTGAAACAGTCTTTTTTTCACGTGAGGTGATTGCTACTGGAAATTATGCTGACCTGCTTGATTTGCGTAAATAGATATATTTAAGATTTGCTTTCATTGAACAACCTGGAGTGACAAACAAGATGCCTTGCACAGTTCCAAAGCCAGTTCAGGAATGGGTTTTTGCTGCTCCAAGGGGACGTGCCGACACCTGTCAGGCTGCAGCTGTCATGGCCAGGGCAGGACAAAGGGACAACGTTGAGCTGGGCACCCAACTTACTTCCTTGGGTGCAGTGGTGGAGGTGGCAGCTGTCCTGCTTCCCCCTGCCCCCCTTAGCGCATTGGATCTGATGTTTTCTTGGTAAGTACTAGCTCAGTATTTGTATCTCAAATGGATGCAAGCAAAAGCATCAAGTTCAACAGGTGCAAAAACTGATACCAGGAGAATATGAAGGCATAAGATCTGTAAAGCTAATGAAAATACTGTTTCTTAAATAAGTGTGTAGTTAAGTAGTTATCCTCTAAAATCTTCAAGTTTTATCTTGAGATTTTAACAAAAGGTGAAATTGGGTCACGGTTTTCAGGCACTAACGCCATCAATAAGGCAAAATTATGAAAGGAAAAAGTGTGTTGTATTATTTCCCTAGTGGATAAAACTGCAAAGAGAATTTGGAACAATAACAAGGTTGTAAATGATATTTGCCTTCTTTCTCGCACCAGTCAGCCAGCTCTGATTACCACTGTGTGCAGGCACTCTGTTGTGGATGTTAAAATTCACGTTTTTAAAAACTCAACTATTATTTTCAAGAAAACCAACTTGCAAAATTAGAAGCCACCCGAGAAAAGATTTTTAAAGGGTTCGAAGAAACCAGCTTCTTCGGCCCTCAGTAACCATCTACAGTGCCAAGTAGAAGAGCTGGATGGATTGAGTTTTGTTTCTTGTTGTTCAGACTAGCAGAGTCAAGGATTTCAAAGTAAGAATAGCACATGTTGCCTTACAGCATTTCAGCTGCACAAAGTATGTATCTGAATGCTTTGCTTGGTCAGGAATTTCTACCATCTTCATTGGGAACTGAATTTTCAGAGTCAAAGTGGACATTATTGCAATCCTATTGAGACTGATAATCTATAATTCAGTGAAAATGTGTATTATTTAATGTGTTCCTAGGGTTTTGTAATTTGGGGGGTGAAACTGAAAGCCAAACTAAAGCCCAGTGGCTACAGATGTCTGTGTGGGATATCTCATTGTGTTAATTTCAGTTAGGCATCTCAAGACCCCTGAGAATATGTGCTGAAAGAGCTGTTTGTAAGCAGCATGATTCACTTTTCTGCTTAGGTACAGAAGCTTAAAATAAAAAAAAAAAAAAAAAAGGGAACATTTTGGGGAAAAAGTAAGGATTTTAGGCTATCTTGAATTAGGAAAAAGTTGAATGAGAGAGGCTCTGAAACCAAAAATAATTAAAGTGTGTATCACCCCTGTGTAACTTTTCCTTGAAATCCCCAAATTTTTCCTTCTTAATTTTGTTAATTTTCCTCTGTGCTATCACTTTGCTGGTTTAGTAAGAAAAGCAAAGTGATTTTCCATAAGAGAAGATGAAGCTCTGGTGGCACTTAAACTTTTCATTATGACGATACCCTCTCTGGACCCTGGAAAAACTGTGTGTCTGGATATTGAACAATGTGCTAGTAGGAAAGACACTGAATAGTGCCAATATCATTTCTAAGAGCAAACTCAGTCAAGTGCTTACTCAGTATGTGATTTTTTTTGTTGTTGTTGCTATTTGTGTTATATCTCTAGATGATTTTGTTTTGCTGGTGGTACTATCTTATCATAACTCGAAATGACTGTAATTGTTTTAAACTATAAGGATGGATAATAAATTTCACTTAAAAGGGGAATAAACTGTTTTTCTTCCATTTCTACATCGTCTGTAACTGGAATGTCGCAGTTCAGTGTGCCTGGCAGGGCTGCCACTAGAGGGCATGAAATGATTTTAAACACTGAAGTTACCATACTAAAAGCCAGTAAAGACTGAACTTAGAAGGCAGTGAAGAAAATGCAATAAATGCGAAAAATATGTTATTGTAGGGGTATTTTTTTCAGTTTCTAAAAGATCGAATATGATTAGCTTGTAAATGTTTTGTAAAATTATACTTGAAAACGTAAAACGTATCGGAAATGGAGACACTCTATAGTGTGCTATGGAATTTAGGAAAAGATACAGTGGGATTTAGGAGGAAACAAAACATTTTTCAAACAGGAACACAAATTAAACACAAATTTCATAGCTTTTTTTCAACCTAGGTTGTGTAAAATTAGAGATAATTGAGCAGAAATGCTGAGGCTCTTGTTTCACCTTTGTGACACGTATTAGCTATCTCAGCCCCGGTCTGTGTAATAAATGAGTGTTACACAGAAATTCTCAACCCTCTGTTTAATATTGCTTGGAATGCATGTCTGTCTCCATTCTCTGTCTGTAGAGATAATGTTTCATAACCGTCCAAGGATGCTGTCAAGATAAATCCATTATGTATGCAGTTCTTCCATGCTGTGGCAGCAGGGTTACGTGCTAGGCAGGCATTCTGATGGTGCTGAGAGTCTTTTGTGGTTACAGACAAATGGGTCTGTGTCAACTGCCAGTCCCTTGACATGCATACAGGCAGAATTTACCTCTGAAATGTAAAGACTGAGACACAGCAACAGAGGGTGCAAGAGCGTGCTGTGCTTTACCCCAAGCTGCTCAAGTCCTTGAGGAGTAACATCAGTCTTATATATTGCAATCCAATACCTTTCATGATAACAAACATTCTATAGAAGCCAAGACTGTGAGCTAACTGGGTAACTGGTAAGGAAACCCAGGTGAGGCCAACGTTATGTCCACTTGCCATATAAACGTCGCATGAAAATAAAGTTATCTCAGGAATACACCCATTGTATAGGATGAATAAAATACCGTATAGCAGGAATGAAGGACTGAGCATTCATTCATTTCCCACAAGAAGATATCACAGAATCAGAGAATGGTCAGGGCTGGAAGGGACCTCTAGAGATCATCAAGTCCAACCCGCCGGCCAGAGCAGGGTCACCTACAGCGGGTGGCACAAGGCAGCGTCCAGGCGGATTTTGAATGTCTCCAGAGTGGGAGACTCCACAGCCTCTCTGAGCAGCCTGTGCCAGTGCTCTGCCACCCTCAAAGTACGGAAGTTCCTCCTCATGTTTAGGTGGAACTTCGTATGTTCAAGTTTGTGCCCATTACCTCTTGTCCTATCATTGGGCATCACTGAAAAAAGACTGTTCCCATCCACATGGCATCCTCCTTCTAAGTATTTGTAAGCATTGATAAGATCCCCCCTCAGTCTTCTTTTCTCTAGACTAAAAACACCCAAGTGCCTCAGCCTTTCCTCATAAGAACAATGCTCCAGTCTGCTCATCATCTTTGTAGCCCTTTGCTGGACCCCCTCCAGCAGTTCGCTGTCCTCCTTGAAGCGGGGAGCCCAGAACTGGGCACAATACTCCAGCCATGGCCTCACCAGGGCAGAGTAGATGGGGAGGATGACCTCCCTCAACCTGCTGGCCACGCTCTTCCTGATGCACCCCAGAATGCCATTGGCCTTCTGGCCACCAGGGCACACTGCTGGCTCACAGTCATCCTGTTGTCCACCAGGACTCCCTCACCCAGGACAGAGAAATTGCAGAGGGGAGCTCCTTAGTGGGCTCTGTGTCTGTGTTAACCCTGGGGTTTATCACAGGGAAATGAATGCTACTGGGTTCTAGAAATCCATGGGACTTGAATTCTTTAGGCTGAAGAGGTTCACATCAGCCCTGAATTTGCTCCGGCCCTGTGCGGAGAGGTGACTGGCAGTGGCTGACATCAGGGTGAAGGAATAGTCACTGGCAGGTCCTCAGTTATACCTGTCAACTGATCAAGAAGGATGAGCCTTAACTCAGCTTCGCGTGTCTATGAGTTTTTGCTGTCCATTGTCGAACTTTATGAGAGCGAATTCTCAGTCTCAGCCTGGAAACTGTAACAAGTTCTCACTAACTTGGGCAACAGACCAATTTCAATGGCAGTTTGGCTGTCGAAGTATCTTTCATTCTCTCTGTGCTTGCGTTTAAGCTGAGACACTGCATTCTGCTAGTAGGAGGCAGTGACATGAAATTCTAAGCGAGATTGCTATCTTATCTTCAAGGAGAAAAAATTAGCTTGTGTTGTTGCTTGAGGACGTGGAGTACAGAAAGGATGGCCAAGGAGTTGCTCATGTTGTCTGTGTCAGGTCAAAAGATGAGGAGTTCTGAGAAGCCTGGTGACTGAAACCGGCGTTAAGTTACTTTAAGGTAAATGGTTTAGCTTCTGAGTTTTTCTGGTCTTTTGGCAAACATAGAGGCCTGCAAAGGAGGAGGCAGTGAAGAAGGTTCCTGATGTGCTTGCTTTGGGTTCTGTATTGATGAGAAGGTGAATGGTATGAATTTGTTATCACAGGTGGTGCAGCCTGTTGCTTCCTTATTAAACCCTTGTTTTAAAAGGGATTTCAGTGCTGGAGACATACTGGGCATCTCATACCATTAGTGAGATGTTAAGACAGAATAATTTCCTAATAGAAACAGTGTCAGAACCTGGCTGTGGTCATTCTGTATGCATTTAGAAAAACATTTTATTAGCTACCTATAAATACAGAACTGTATTCATATAAGCAGGATTATCTGAATTTAAAATATATTGTTATAAAAGGGCAAGTGAAAGTAGAAATAGAAAAATTAACAAATTGGTAGCAAGTAATACCAATTGATAGTTATGAGAAAGGGCTCAAGGTATGTTAAAAATTACATGACCAGTGGGACAACAGGCAGGACTTACTCAGCAAGAAAGAAAAGCCTAACAATAGTTTAGATGAGTATGGCATGAAGATGACAAAACTGCCAATGGTGAAACAGGAGAGATATTAAATATATCCAAGGTTATTCAATAAATACTTCTGCTCTGTATGTGGAAAAAATATATTCACAGTTTTTCATGTCAATGAATTCCTTTGTGTTCTATTAGTAACTAAAGAGGGTGTTTAGCAGCAGGTGTTAAACTTTTATACCTTTGTAACTCAAAACATTAGGATAGTAAAAAGACTGCCCCAAGAGCTGTCCATACTATTACATTTAGTTTTAGGGTAAAATTTATATCACTGAGCAAATCTCAGAGGGGTAGGGAAAACCTGCTCTTTGTTGGCTGTGGTGATTATTAACACTTAACAATTTGTGGAGGGGTGTGATGAGTATTCCATCAGCTGAAGTCTTTAAGTAAAGATTTGCTGTCTTAAATATGTGTTCTTTTTCAGACATATTAACGGGCTTCATGAGGAAATTACCAAGTGAGATGATGTGTGCTGTGTTCAGGGGATCACACTGGACATTGTCACTGATCCTCCCAACCTTTAAACATATATATCTGGAAACCTTAACTGTCTCTCTCCACACTGGAACCATTTCAGGCTGAAGTTTCTAGAAGGTCTTAGCTAAATATTACTATGGCTAGTATGACAGAATGTGTCTCAGAGTTCATATTTCTGCATGTATTTGCCTCAGAGTCTCCCAATCTGCATTGAGTCCCTATCAGTTTCATTCCAGGATCAGGCCCTAAGGCAGAGACTGTATTTATGGTGCGTCTTGTGTGATACATACTGATCATGACACCAGGACTTGGATAACTGTGGCAAAGTTACAAAAAATACACTTGAAATACTACTAAAATGCATATAGCTGTCAGCACTGCAGGTAGCTCATGAGTTTCCATCTGCCTTGTAAGACAGAGTACAAGAACTATGGTTTTATTTGTCAAACTCTGAAAATCATTTCCCTTCATTAATTTTTCATTATAGCTATGATGTAATGCTATTACTTTTAGTTAAGACTTGGACTTATTTAAACCCAACATCCAAAATCAAAATCAGCTCATTAACAGACAAAAGGTACGGCTGCTCTTAGTGCCTACATCACTGCGCTGCTGCGGTGCCTGTGGAACAGCTAACTCCAGTGTCCAGGCTAAGAGGAGAGTAGGATATCCTGGAAAATGAGGAGTGGAATAAAGTAATAAAGGAATTATTGCCACTGGAAGGCAAAACGTCTTGGGGTCCCATGTTACCTCTTGTGCGGAGTCACACACACAGAGGGAACCGCTCATGTGGTCCTGTTTGGACATCGGAATCAACTGCAGGAGCCACCAGGTGAGCTCTGTGCTGCATCGGTGCTGTGGTGGGACAGAGCAAGGTGCCAGTCAGCCCTGGAGGCTGCATGGCAGCACCTGAATGAGGAAGTTGTGCTGGATCAAACCAACTCCATGCAGAGCCACCGAGCGGGATGACTGCGCATGTTGACTAGTTTACAGTGAATCATCCAGCCAGCTTGAGCTGATGAGGACTGGACCATAGAAATTTTGGGGTGGCTAGTTCAGATAGAGCACTCTCATTTTAACCCCCATGTCATCCAACTCTGCTAAGAGTAAGTGAAACTTTTGGAGATTCTGCCATCGTATCTCTGCCTACATGATGAGAATATACATTAATGGATGGGAAAATTGAAGGGATGTGCAACTGGAAAGAAATGCGGCTGACGATAGTAGGTAAATTAGTCTTTCATTGTAGCACACCAAGAGTTTAGTCCATGTATGGTATTCCTTTTCGGTTAACAACCTAATCTTTTTAAAGTCATTTTGAAATGTCTTTCTCAGCCCTTAAAAATGGTCATTTTATGGTAAGTCAAATATTTCTCATAGGGGGTTTAAATATTATGCCTTAAAAACTTTATATATATATGTATATATACATACATATATATTTTCTGAACCAGCTGGAGTGTTTTTCCTGCTCCCCATCCTTGCCTGAGACACCTCTGGTGGGCTTCCTTGCTGCCTATGTGCCAAGGCCCACCCTGATCCTGCAGTTTTCCATCTCCTCTCCATACGTAGACCTGCCTGCTGCTGCTTCTGTGTTAGCTGGCAGGGCTCGGGAGCAGCATGCTCCGTCAGCAGAAGAGCGGTCCTTGCTGGCCCAAAGCACAGTAAAGGAGGAGCACACCGAGGAGCATGAGAGGAACTGTAAATGGTTCTCTACTTGCATCAGTCGTACTTGTGCAAGTGGCTACTAGACATACTTCCCCCTGAAAATGATGGCATCAGCGGTATTACTGTGTGGTGAAAGAGTGTGTCTTTTTAAGGACATTGATGGGATTTGTGGTAAGGCTACAGCCCACCGTGGCACGGAGAGCCGAGACCCCCACGCTAGCACTAACCTGGACAGGGAGTCCTGAGCTGTAGTGCCATGTTTCTCCTGTCTCTTTGTCTGTGAAAGTATTTTTAATAAGGGACAATGTTTTAGCCTAAGCACAGCAATGGACAGTCCGGGCTTTCTGGACCTGAGCTGGCACATGGGGCCAGTACTTCTGGCTCCAGAGTTAGCGCAAGTGGGGCCAGCTCAGATATCTCCGATGTAACATCCAGGTTTAAGTTCTTAGACTTACCCCTTGTGTTCACAGTGTAGGGCCACTGAGACGCTGTCCTCTGGATGACAGGGGCCAGCAGTTGTCTCTGGTAGTTGGCAAGACAGAGGTCAGCATCTCTTTCAAACAAGAGAAGGTACAGCCAATATTTTCAGAAATATTCTTACTTCCATTAAAAGCCAAATCTTGTAGCGTCACTCAGATGAAAAAGCACATTTTGATTCCTGGATACAAACTGAGTAAAGAATGCAAGACCTACCCCTCTCTGGGGGTTGCCACCATGATGCTCCAGGGGTTGCCTTTCCTCTTTTCCAATGCCCAGGGCTGTAGCTGAGCGGTTACTGAGTGAGTGATGGGTGTTGTGTTAGCCTCGGTTCACTGCACCACAAGTATCAGATTGTGTAGAGACATCTCAAATGCCCTGGCTACAGCAGAAACTATAAAAAGGCAACCAGTCCAAGGCATTTGTGGGCTTTCTGCCCACAGGGGTCACATGGACATGTATGTTTGTTACCTTGCTTCTAGAGACTAGGGCTGATATTGAGACATTTTCCTCTTCTACGAAAGCATTTTTCACAGTGCGTAGATTCATGCATGAAATCATCTTTATCCATTTGCAGGAGCAGTCTGACCAGTTACGAAAGTAATCCTTCACCGATGGGAAATGAGAAGGCTCCATAACAGTTGCTCTGAAGGGCTTGCAGCAGCATTTATCGCTTATTCTGGGCCAGGATTTTGTAGGCAGCCAATATCAGGGTTCTTATTTAAACACATCGCCATGCCTTAAACCTGTCTTAAGCTGTAGCTGTTCTGAATTCCTTTGCTGTTGATAAATTTCTCATTCTACTGTCCATGAGCACTGTTAGCAGCTTTCTGCATGATAGTCACATTCAGTTCTAACCAGATTATAAAAGCAAAACATCACATACAATATGTGAAAACAGCTCTTTCCAGACAATTCGGAAACGCTCTGCCAAGTACTTTGAGACTGTTCTGGTAAACACATTCATCAAAAATCATTCATCCAAGAACTTTGAATAAACTGCCACCAAAAAAAGGAGCGAAGCACTTTTCTCTGTGTTGTTCTTGGTGCTCAAACGCAGGAAGCCAGCGGCAGGTCCATACTCCAACGTGGTCCCCATTACAGGAGCACTCTGGTGCTGGGCCACGGCAAGTTCCCTTTCACCAAGGAGCACCAGAGTAGGCTTTTGTAAAGTTCTAGGTACAAAAGAAGGTGAAATCCACCTGGGTACGTCCCTGCCATGTTTGGTCAGCATGTTCCAGTTGTTTCTGACTGGTGATGTTGTGAGTAAGTACAGACCTAGGCATGGAGTCATGTAGAGAAACCAGCGAAATGCCAATTTCTCCACCCAGTTTTGTGAGGCAAGCCTGTGTACATAAGCAGGGCTGTGTGTAACCATGGTACTAACATATATAGAACAGATGATATGATTTTGGCTGTCTGGTCTAATTCCTTGCCAAGTTTCCAGTAGTTTAATCATGATCTAATTTGAAATAATTAAATCAGTTATGTTTTTTTAGAACTGCTTTTTCATCTCTAGGGCTATGAATACCAGCACTGTAATCATAGCTAGAATAACTTTTATAATAACCTATAATTTTAAGTGATCAAATTTATGAAATCGTCTGTAAACAGCAATCACTAAAGCAGGTTACTGACTGGTGATCCTGAACTCTGTCCGAACAGTTGTGCCATAAAGTGATGTGGAAACCATGGGTCTAAACCTGTGAGCTTTTATGAAGTTGGTGTGTAAAGTTTAAACCCAGACCTGTATCTAGAATTCATTTTTTTAAATCCATGTTACATCTTCCATCAGATTTCTGGCTGAGGAAGCTTCTTGACCTAAAAGTGTTGAAAATCTAGATCTGATTTTCAAGCGTGATCGTTTAGTGCCTTAAACCAATACACAAATTAAACACAGTCAATATGAGGGAAAATTGTGGATTGAGTGGAAATGTAGGGACATATGTTTTATATTTGTTCGGTTTGTTAGACAACATTGGGTTCTTGACTTCTGCTCTATTGAAAAAAAAATAATTGCACATGATGGAAATTCACAATGCAGACCTTATTCTGCATTTCTTGTACAATTTCCTTGTGAGTTTTAGCACAAATAATAAATAAAATGCAAGAACTGGACTACCCGCTTTTCTAAAGTCAATTGCTTCAAATATCTTCAAGTCTAAACAACCATGACATAAATCTTTCTAATGAATGGTCATGTGCAGGTGTACAAACTTAGGGCTTTCATTTTCAACTAAAGGAACTCTCTGGTGTCAACTATTGAGAACCTGGGTTTTGCTCATCAGATTTTTCTCATATTCTTAAAATTGTATTTGTATTCAGTTTCATTTGAATATGGTTTTGATTTGTCCAAACAGCAGATGGCTATCATAAAGAGTCTGTATTTAACTTGGCACCTTTCATTCCACATTCCTTTACTATTCATAGCACAGCAGTCATACTCATCTCCAGTACACATAAAAGTAGGCAGTTTGACTTGCAGCTGCAGATCTCAAATGTTTGAGTATTTACAAACCCACGGCATGTTTTTTTTTAAAATGTTGAGAAGACCAGATACTAGATATAGTGGGTGGATTTTTTGTCATCTCTACCACTCTCATGGAATGAGAGACACTGGGACAGAAATTAAACCTGTGTTCGTAGTGAGGAACTTCCGCACTCAAAATTAGATTAATGTAGAGCCCACATTCCTATGGGGACAGTGGGACTGACTATACATAGGCAGAAAAATATGCTTTTGAAGATACAGTTGTGGGATCTCAGCCTAAACTGTCAAGCAACATGAAGAATAAAATATTCATCAGATTGAACAAAAAGACTACCTAAAATGCATAAGAATAAAGGCATCTGTGCTAGACTAATGCCTTTTTATTACTGGGGTTTCACAAGGAAGAATTTGATCCTTTTTTGAGTATTTGTAAGCAATACATTTTTTCTTCAGTTGCTGATCAATAGACTGTTTTAAACGAAACCAATTTTCTAAATGTCTTTGAATGTTTTCTTTCAAATTGATTTGTCTTTGACAGAAAGTATAATTTCTACTTACTATGTTTTCAAGCAAATATAGTCAGTGATTATTCTTTTTTTTCTAAAAAGTAGTATCTCAACGGGGTTTTTTTGTACACAAGCTTGAATTGTGGAAATAGTGTTTTTTTTTCTTGATGGTATCCTTTGTTTTGTGTGCTTTTCCAGAGCCTAAGGAAAAATAATTTAATCTCAAAAATTAGAAAACAGATGGTTTAGTACATAAATTAAATTTCCAAAAGACTCACCACCTGTCTATTGCTTCTTTAATGACTATGACTATGTATGACAAATGCTTATTCCTTAGAAATACGACTCCTACAGAACTCATAAATTTGCTTTATTTTCAATATGTTATGAAATAGATTTTTTTTCTCTTGCTGTGATTAGCCTAAATTTTCTACTGTTCAAAAAGCCTGGCTTTCCAACACATATGTAGCTGGAGGCAAGCAGTCTAACATTTCACATCAAACAATAAAATCCGCACACTGAAAAAGATATACAAGGATTTTCCTTTCCTGTAATATAAATACAGCCACATGCTTACTACCCTCTACAGCATTGCTTGAATTATATTATTTTGTTATGTTAAGAATGATTTTATCTCACCGATAAACTATGGACAAGGTTCTAATTCTTTCCCACCGAGTTCTTCATTTCAACAACCAAAATGCCATCATGGCAGAAAAGTGCAGACAAGTCTTTGTTCTCCACTCCATTAGGTAATTTGTACTGTCTGGTAAAGCTTCTGGATATGAAACCATGTTCGTCCATCCTGGGTCCATGCTGAGCTTTGATCAGGAGCCAGCCTTCGAAAGTCTGAATAATGATATCTTCAGGGCGGAACTGCACAACGTCCAGCAAGACCTGAAAGCCCATGTTTTCCTCCTCCCGGCCGCTCTTCCTGGCCCCAGCTGTACTTTCTGCGATACACCTTCTGTTGCTCAGCGCAGCTGTAGAAGGGCCTGGCAAAGCGTATAAAAAGTGGTCCAGTTTGTGTGCTTCTAGTTCTTGGACAGCAAGCTGCTCTTGGTAGCGTACAGGAGTTTCCACCCAGTGTCTTATAACAGCTTCTGCCATTGCTGAGGCAGAAAGATAAGTTGCTGCTCCTGTGTTGCTTTGGGGAAGCTGCAGAGTCAGAGCAAATTCTTCCCAGTCGTATGCCTTACCAGCAGACTAGTTTATCAGTTGATGTCGCCTTTCACTTTTAGCACAGGCAGAGCTTAACATTTAATGGGACGTGCTGTGCTCCAGTGCCAGGAGGCTTGTTTCATCTTTTATCCACTGACAATAGAGCACTATTTATAGTGCTGGGGTCTTGAGTGGCTCCAACACATGCACAGCTTTCATGCATAAGTAGTAAAAGCAAGATTTTAAAGCACATCCAATTGCTGCAGTATTGTGCTGTTTGTCGCTATGAATAATGAGCAAACAAATAATGTGAAAGATTCTTTGATTTAAATGGAAGTTTAATGATTCTGTTTTTCCAAGGGATACACAGCAATAGATAAAAACTCTGTATTTCTTCTAACTGAAATACAAAATTACAGAGGGAAGGGGTTTAATTAGCTTGACAGTAGGAATGGAACAGATTTCAGGTTAGGTAAACTATAAAATTATCAAGTGCATTGGATGTTGTTGCAGAAGTTGTGCATAGGTGGAATACGGGCACGGTTAACCGTGTTATTGGCAGGAGGAGGGAACCGTAATCATCCCTGCTCAAAGAGGGGGTGCGAAAGGTTGAGTCTGCAGTCTTGGTGACCTACAAACACAGCAAAGCCTTCTCCAGCATGTCAGGTAGTCAAGACTCAAGACTGCGGGGAAAATTACGGTGAGAGCTCATGTTTCACAGCTTCCAGGAGAGGGCAGAGTCATTTTTCCCCAGCAGAATAGTAAAGACAACTCCAAATCCCTAATGGTATCACGTTGTCCTAGTAACCTTCATCTTCTGGAGCTTAACAGCTTGAATCTATGATCCCATCTACTGCATTTATCTGGAGAGCAGGACTGGTGACCTCAAAGGCTCTCTGTGGTGTAATCTTATTACTACCCTGTGATCTCAGGGCAAATAATGCCTACAAGTGTTAATAGCTTGGTTAACAAGACCTAAGAGGAAAGTGCAGTGAAAAGGGAAAAGCACTTCCAAATTTTCTTACATTTGCTAGAAAATCTTTCTAGCTGGGCTTTGTAATGTAAAGCAGAATGCACTATGGCAACTGATGGTGAAAACTTTATTTCCCTCAGTTGCAGTAATGGTAGAAATAATCAAACACAATACTTTTATTCCTTCTTGTTTGGCTATTGTTTTTCAGAGCTCTGTCTCTCTCTTGTCCTTACATCTTTCATTACCACGAAAATGGCAAATCAGTTTATATGGGATCTTTGTTTGCTAATGGAGTCACAAAGAAAGAGGCAGTTGAATTTCGATACCTATCAGAAGTGAACTTCTGTATTGAGTTGATAGCAGAGCAGGATTACCAGACATATCTATAATTAAGGTTCTAAGGTTGCTATTTTATTTTAGACTCATGAAGGCTGCATCACAAGGTAAGGAAATTTTCAAAGGTAGATCAAAGGTTCAAGATAACTTACATTAATGCCAACCATAAAATTAAGTATTGTGGGAAAGGAGAGTTATGCTACTTTATTTAACTATTGGCTCTTCTCCTGTCAAACTGTCCTCGAGAAATCATTTAAAAATGCAATTCCAAATGTATGGCTTGCTAAAATAGTGATAAATATAACCTGGAGTGTTGCCCATTATCTGTTCAGCAGCTGTTTTCTGTTTTGCTAGCCAATGATTCACTTGATGAGGAAACTTTAACCCTGAAGTGAAGTAGTATGCCTGGTTGGTTGTGATATTATGCTTTTAGAGATTGCTGAGAGTTATTGCCATCCCTACTGAATTCTGTGATGATAGCCTGACTTATTTTACCTCAATTTTGCACTTCATTAATAAATGTACTGTGCAGGAATAATGCATTCTTTTCTTTTCTTTTTTATTTTATTTTAATTATTCCCATCTTCTCTGGAAAAAGGTAAACTTGCCTATACTTACACTTTAAATGAAAACAGAAACCACCACCTCAGAGCAGCTCACTGTGAGACAGCTATATCTGCTCCCAGAAACAGTTGTGTTAGTCTTTCAAACATTAAGCGTATTTGGAACTGTCTGTCTGGACTAATTAGCATGAAAGATGCTTTGAATACCCTTTAAGTTCACGTCATATGCAAAGCACTACAGAAGTTCATCAGATCCCTTTCTACTCTGTAGGACAAGGAATCAGAAAGATTTTGGTAATGAAGTCAAGTAGCCTCTTTCTGCTCTCCCGTCTTGCTCTCTCCTCAGTCCCAGTCCCCTCTTATCTCTGTTTGGCACCTACGGGCTCAGGAATTATCACGATATTTCTTATGTTTTTGCTGCTAACATGGAGAATGTGCCAACTGGAAAAAGAAAACACCCTTGAAATGCAAACATCCAAGCAATTAAGAATATATTTTTGAGCTTTCAAATTTAAATATGGACATGGTGCTGCAATACTGAGGAACTTTTGATGCTTATGCTGCTGTAGTCTTCAAATATCTATAGCATGCTTCAGTCACAGAATCACAGAATCACAGAATAGTCAGGGTTGGAAGGGACCTCTGGAGATCATCAAGTCCAACCCCCCGGCCAGAGCAGGGTCACCTACAGCGGGTGGCACAAGGCAGCGTCCAGGCGGATTTTGAATGTCTCCAGAGTGGGAGACTCCACAGCCTCTCTGGGCAGCCTGTGCCAGTGCTCTGCCACCCTCAAAGTACGGAAGTTCCTCCTCATGTTTAGGTGGAACTTCGTATGTTCAAGTTTGTGCCCATTACCTCTTGTCCTATCATTGGGCATCACTGAAAAAAGACTGTTCCCATCCACATGGCATCCTCCTTCTAAGTATTTGTAAGCATTGATAAGATCCCCCCTCAGTCTTCTTTTCTCTAGACTAAAAACACCCAAGTGCCTCAGCCTTTCCTCATAAGAACAATGCTCCAGTCTGCTCATCATCTTTGTAGCCCTTTGCTGGACCCCCTCCAGCAGTTCGCTGTCCTCCTTGAAGCGGGGAGCCCAGAACTGGGCACAATACTCCAGCCATGGCCTCACCAGGGCAGAGTAGATGGGGAGGATGACCTCCCTCAACCTGCTGGCCACGCTCTTCCTGATGCACCCCAGGATGCCATTGGCCTTCTGGCCATCAGGGCACACTGCTGGCTCATGGTCATCCTGTTGTCCACCAGGACTCCCAGGTCCCTCTCTGCAGAGCTGCTCTCCAGCAGGTCAGCCCCGTACCTGTACTGGTGCATGGGGTTATTCATCCCCAGGTGCGGGACCCTACACTTGCCCTTGTTGAATTTCATAAGGTTTCTCTCCACCCAGCTCTCCAGCCTGTCCACGTCGCTCTGAATGGCAGCACAGCCTTCTGGTGTGTCAGCCACTCCTCCCAGTTTTGTGTCATCAGCAAACTTGCTGATGGTACACTCTATCCCTTCATCCAGGTCATTGACAAATATATTGAACAGGAATGCAGCAATGTATTTTAAAAACAGTTGATTACTGAGGTCATTTTAAACCTTTGGAGCAGATTTAGCAGGAGCAGGATCGATGTTCTTCATTGCCAGCTCGGTGCCTTGGGTTTTCTTCCCCTGGTTTTCTGTGCATGCAAAGGCCTTGCTTCACGCTGCACAGCAGGTGGGAAATCACTGACTGCCGTGGGAAGTATTGCAGAACAGTTCTTTGCAAAACTGAAGTGAGGCAGTTAGTTATCATGGCCTTGCAGTTGTCAGTCCATGCTCTCTTCTGCTGATTGCACATATTTATGGTCTCAATATTTTTTGCGGATTTTTAAAGGAACGGAATGGGATCCATTGGCAACTTTCAACGGTTGGCTGAGAGAAACACGGTGCCAGTAGGAATGGGTCACACCGACATCTTGTGGTGAGATGAAAAAATAGCTGCGAAAAGAAAATCACAGGCTGCCTGCTGTATGCTAATACCAGGTACCAGTCTGTGAAATACTTGTATGGAAAGACAAAGCAAAGGAAGAAAACTGCAAGATTTTTAACTTAAACCAGACTATTTTCAAGCTAATATAAATTTCTTTCTCAGTATTTGGGGGGGAGGGGAATAAATATTTGATTCATAGAATCATGGAATGGTTAGTGTTGGAAGGGACCTTAAAGAACATCTAGTTCCACCCCCAGTGCCGTGGGCAGGGACACATCCCACTAGACCAGGTTGCTCAAAGCCCCATCCAGCCTGGCCTTGAACTCTTCCAGGGATGGGGCCTCCACAACTTCTCTGGGTAACCTGTTCCAGTGCCCCTCCACCCTCACAGCAGAGAATTTCTTCCTAATATCTAATCTAAATCTACCCTCTTTCAGTTTAAAACCATCCTATCACTACACACCCTGATAGAGTCCCTGTAGGGGGACTTTTTTTTTCATAGGCCCCCTTTAAGTACTGGAAGGCTGCTATAAGGTCTCCCCAGAGCCTTCTCTTCTCCAGGCTGAACAACCCCAACTCTCTCAGCCTGCCTTCATAGGATAGGTGCTCTAACCCTCTGACCATCTTCATGGCGTTCCTCTAACCCTCTGACCATCTTCATGGCCTTCCTCTGGACCTACTCCAACAGGTCCATTCCTTCTTATGTTGGGAGCTCCAGAGCTGGATGCAATACTCCGGGTGGGGTCCCACCAGAGCAGAGTAGAGG
>VZSZ01004628.1:83255-95070 GCA_013398815.1 Ibidorhyncha struthersii
CATGTTGACTGCATCACACAGCTTGGTGTTGTCGGCAAACTTGCTCAGCAAACTCAATCCCAACATCCATGTTGCCAACAAAGATATTAAACAGTATTGGTCTCAGTACTGACCCCTGAGGAATGCCACTTGTCACTGGTCACCACATGGACATCAAGCTGTTTACCACATCTCTTTGAGTGTGGCCATCTAGCCAGTTCCTTATCCACTGAGTAGTCCATCAGTCAAATCCATGTCTCTTCAATTTAGAGACCAGGATGTCTTGTGTGACAGTGTCAAGTGCTTTGCACAAGTCCAGATAGATAACGTCAGTTGCTCTTTCCTTATCCACCAACGCTGTAATGCCGTCACAGAAGGCCACCAAATTTTTCAGGTACCATTTGCCCTTAGTGAAGCTGTGTTGGCTGTTACTATGGAAAGCCCAACTTTCCATGTCATCATAGGAAGCTATTCATGTTGAACTCATGGAAAATATAGAAAGCAGGCATCCTGGTAAAGCTGTATTGTAAATTGAAAAATGTAAGGTGCACAAACTCATGAGAATAGCATATTTGTGATGGTATTTTAAATACAGGTGCATCCTGCTTGGCACAATTTAAAACAATGGATTGCCTCGTTGCAATGCTTTGCATGCTTGATTCCCCCAAAAGAAGTATGTATTTCAACTACCATTGAAATTCCTTAACTACTGAAAGGGGAAAAAAGTGAAAAAGCTGGCAGGATGAAGTGAACAAGACTTCTAGCAAAAGCTAACAGGCTAAATTCAAATGACAGCTGGGTAAATATCCAAATTAATTTAGGCAGAGCACCGCAAGTACTTCTACCAAAGCACCCAAGGATGCCACTTATGATCTACTTCACATGTTGCTCAAAAGAGGTGCTGTCACGTCAGACTTGGCAATATGTAAGCAATGTAAGGAAGAGTAGGACTTTTGGGGTTTTACTGGTGCTGGCTCTGTTATACCCAATATGGGAGTTTAAGCTTTGCAGTGATACCAAAGAACTGGATACTAAAATAAAATATATGTGAGAATGGAACATGGTGTGGCACTTGTGGAAACTGGTAAAGAGGTATTTTCCACATGGTACTTAATACATTTTTGTAGAGTGAGAAAGCTATTGTCTCCTACTTGTGTCACTTTTAGTCCATTACTTCTTAGAGCTATGAGTTGTCCTTTTAGGTGGATTGTTATATCTGGATATATGTAAGCTCTGAAGGAATCAAAAATATAATCACAGCTAATGCAAGTGTCTAATCAGCAGATATTGAGTGTTCTTTTTTCAAGAAATATTGAGGGATTCTTTTTTATTAATGTTTCATTCCAGTCACATGGTATTTATATTGGGCAGTGGATCACAACATAACACTTTCTGCAGCAAGACTTCATCCTGTGTTGTAAAACTTCCTTGCAAGTTGTAAAGGCTGTGTTGTTACACAGCCAGCTTAACTGAAGGAAGACTTCAGTCTGTGGGTCACGTCCTTCAAAACCTGGAAAAAGCTGGCTCAGCCCAACCTCTTGGAAAATCTCTCCAGGGCACTGATGCTCACTTGTAATTGTAAACTTGATCTCCTAATTTTAGGGGCCTCTTAAGAATTGGAAAACTAATCTTAGCTTTTTCACTAAGAATCAAGTATTTGCTCATTTGTGAGGAAGCTATGTAAGAAATATAAGTAAGCATGGAAAGGAATATCATTTCGACATGCTACATGCACTATTACAAGACTTTCTTTTGATATGTTGAATGATAGAGGGGCAGATGAAGGAGGAGGATGAGGGATGACAGGACAACAGCAGCTGCTGTTAGAGCAGCTTCTTTACAGAACAGTGAAGGAATAAAAATGCAACTTATATAATTATGATTTTAAAATTTCAAGTTACTATGAAAGTTACTTTAAAGTGATGTCATGGAACTCTTTACAAGTATTCGCTTTGTTATTTACATGGCTTGTTTCCTAAGCATTTTTATGTCTGTTACGGGCAAATGCATCTGTGCCTCAGAAATTCTTGAGGAAATCCTATAGAAAGCAATCTTTAGCATTTTATTTAGAGTTATAATAATCTGTTTACTTCTTGCACACAAAACAGCAGAGAGGAAATGAACAATTAAGAGAGAATAATGTGCCTAAGGGCTTGGAAGCTCTGTTTTGCCACTGAAAGGCAGGATCTAATGCACTCTTGCTGTAGAAACAGTCTTATTTTTCATCAGTTAAAAATTAACTAGTGTTCCAAGAAGAATGCCAGTTTCCAGGTTTCCTCCTCCTCTGCCTCACTGAAGTCTTGACTTAAGACCTGATAGGAATAACTCAAGGCTGTTGAGTACAGTAAGACTGGTATATTTATTCTGGATCTGTTTAAACTTCATAGCAAGTACTTACTTGCTTATTTAGGATGTGAAACGTCTATTCCATTCCATCTAACATTGTCAGGTTTGCATGTTTTGAGGTTGACTTTAGTAAAAATAATAGAAGTACTGAAAATCTCACCTATGAAGTTCTGGGAGTAGGAATATCTCTGCTGTTTAAAATTAGGTACTCCCTAAGTCTTCTAGGGGTAAGGGCTGGAAAATCTAGGACCTAAATTACACATAAAACATGGGAACTTATAATTAGCACAAAACTCCCATGATCTCATTTTGTTTAGTTTTTTCTCAGAACAAAGTTAAGACTGACGTTAAATAGCTAGAATGAATTGAAGACCTATGGTGTATGGATGTTCTGGATATGTTTGTCAAAATAATTACTTGCCAGAAAGTAATCGAACTTACTGAATCAATTTTGCGATTTAAAATTTTCACTATGTTGAAGTGTTGAAATGGACTAAAGTTATAACTGAACTCACATTGTTGCACAGCTACCATGAAAATATTGTATTATGACAATTCAGAACTACTAGATTCAGAACTACATTATAGAACACATATTTCTGCGTACTCAGGAAATTTTAGAGCTGTGGGCAACACTTTCTGAGTATTTGCTAGCAATGAGATATCAGCTGAATGGCCCTTGATAAGAAGGGGGCTTGTGGCTTTAGCTAATGTCTGCAACTTTGGCACTGAGTGCTAAATGAAGTCACTGATTTAAGGCATCCTGTGTTGCTGCGTCCTGCATCCTTTGTGAATGTGTCTTGTAGTTACAACTGGAATCAGTGAGATTCTTCTTTAACATCAAGAATCCATAAAAAATTCTCCAAACAAGATAAAAGTCACCCACCACCATGCATCACCAAGGTGGGTTAGTTCCCTAGGGCCAAGTAAAGAATCCCTAATCACTCAGCCTAAAACCCGTTGAGGCTGAGTCAACATGTTGGCCTGGAAGGTGGCCAGCTACTGTTTCCAGGGTAGGAGCACCTCATCCAGAAAGTCCTTGAAGAGCAACTGCTGTGATTTGTGAAGGATTTACAGGAAGAGCTTGCTGTGGTTAGTGTCCTGATTTGAGGTAAAACAGAACCAATTTTCTGTTCAGTAATTTTACTTTGCAGCTGAACCTCTTCTACCTGACTGAACTCTCTGAAATTAACAGCATATTGTTGAGACACTGTTCACTCTCCGAGTGATAAAACCTATGTTTCTAGTTAATGCCAAGGCATGGTATGCAGAGAGGGTCTTGCTTATACTTACTGCTCTAGCAGTCAAGGCCAGCCAACTTTGTTGAGTGCCCCTTTGGAAGTGGAAAAGCATAGAGGGGTCGCACTGTGGGAACGAGCAGACAGAACAGGTGACCCAAAACTGACCAATGGCGTATTCCATCCCATCTGCCTTGTGCTCACTATAAAAGCTGAGGGATCAAAGGGTCAGCCCTCTTTCTTCAATGGCCGGTGTCCAAGGAGGACTCTGTGTGTTCGTCTCCCTTCAATCCCAGTCCTGAATCCAGATCTAGAATCCAGTTCCATCTGTCACCGAGTCCAGTCTGGGGCTTCCCCAGTGCCTCCTGGTGATGTGATCCTCATCCTGGGAGCTTGATACTGGTTTTGTATCTATTGTGTATATATCATTATTTTCTTTTTATTTTATTATTAATATTTCATTAATGTAGTTCAGTTTCTTCTAAACTCATATGTCTCCTTCTCCCTCTCCCTCCTCTCCTTGGAGAGAGAGGTGGGGGAGAGCATCTGTGGTTCACCTTAGTGGCCAGTCCGGCCCAAACCTCAACAGTTAGTGAACAGTTCCTTTCTGGAGTGACATAAATGTGCTGTTTGATGTTGATGGACCTCAGGAACTAACTTCTATGATGAGCATCTTTGACAAGGAGCAGCTGGAGACTGGGTGGGTCAGTAATGGCAGTGGAAGGCTTGCCCCAAAATCTCAAGTGCAGAGTGACTGATAGGGGACTGATACTGTCTTCATATGCTGACTTAGTGGATATTGTGAAAGTCGTTGGTAACCATATCTCCATTCTATGGGCCACCTATTTGTACCACAAAGCCAGCTTCTCCCTCAGGTTTCCAGACTTAGAAGCAAAGCAAATAATTCATTGGCAAAAATACTGGCTCCCCTTGCCTGTCCACATGGAGAAAGCGAACCAAAATCTGGCTCCTATGTCAGAACTGTTATTTCCTTCAGTGTTGGAGTTAGAACAATATTCTCATATTGTCTTAATTTCCTGACTTTGGTGATGCCAGGAAGGCTGCAGATGTAAAATCTGATGTTAGAGATCCTTTTTGCAGATAGACTTTTCAGTTCACTTCGAGGACCAAATTCTGATATATAAACCACATAATCCTTTTATCTTCATTGGAGCAGCACGTAGTGTGTATCAGTGCAGAATTTACATACCTAATTTTAACAATATCATCCATACTAGTTCTGAAATCACACGTTCTTTCGTGGTACGGGTTCAGCTCAGAAGACAGCACTTGGCCAGACTTTTCTTTAAGATCACAGATTAAGTTTACTGTGAATCTTAATTTAAAAGACCTGGACGGTTCTGATATTCCACAGACATGAGTAGTGAATGCTTTAATGAAGTGTCATGCCTGAAATTTAAAACTTATTTCTCCTCTCTTTTATTTGATCTTCTGTTCATACATGTTAGTATTTGAAAAATCTGTCAACATGTTTTCTGTCCTGCTTTGTACACTTGCATATACGCAAGGACTCCATGTCACACAGGTTTGGAAAAAATAATGGGAGACTTGCTTTTATTCTTAAAAAAGTCATTGTATCATACTGGCAGAATCTCACTCAGTCTTTACCATACTCTCTAAGCAATGATCTCTGTGCACGTAAACATTTGTAATATATGACCGGATATGACCAGTAGGGAAGGTAGCACTTTATTTCCATTACTACAATACTTTCCTCCCAACAAATATTTATCAATACAGCTATTTTTTATAATAATATAGAGCAGAATTCTTGTGCGAAATCTATTGCTTGTATGTTGTTCTACTGAAGGTCAGAAGAACCTTAATTTAACTTTATTGTCCTAATCTTTATGTTTATATAGCATGTTGTGCAAGAAATAAAATATTTGTAGTGAGCTCATGTGAGAGAAATAATGTTTATAAAGGTAGATTTAACTCCCATGATATAAAGACTGTTTTAGTTTCATAGTAGAAGTTCTTTTTTCCATGGTAATGTTTGCTGTACTGTAGGTAAATTAGGTCTGTGCAGGCTAATAGGATGGTTCTGTCATCACATTTGTAATATTTGACTTTAAAGTGATTACTTATTCTGGGAGAGAAGTTTTAAAAAATAATTCAGATCATTATTGGGCATTTTTAAGTGTGTTAACTTTTCCATATGGATTGTAGTGTTCACTGGGGCCGGTGAAAGCCACTTACAGACGGCCGAAGAGTATGAACTCTGTTATTTAAAAAGTGAAGTGGGGCTTCTTTGTGCTAGGGATGAACAAAGCCACAGGAAGATCATTCAGAAGAGTTAACCATAAGCAGAGCCACAAACCACAGCCGGGATTTGACATACAGTCAAAGGAGTTAGTGTTGTTGGCATTTGGTATCAATTCAAAATATACTGGGTTACATGGAGTATGACTGATGGATGGATAGATGGATAAAGAAGTTAGAAGAAAAGAATGAGAGCGAAAGACAAAATGGATAGAGAGAAATATTATAAAACAGAGGAAATTTGATGGCTAGTGTACAAGCAAGCTCTCACTCAGCAAAATATATTGAGTGATAGTAGCTGAAGGCAGCTGGATGTTGAGTACTGAGTGATTGTCCAGTTTGCCAGCTCCCTACTTACATTGTTATTCCCATAGCATTCCATGGGGATATGGGACAAGTAAAGGCTGCAGGATTAAACCTTGTTCTAGCAACAGTCTAAGAGAGAAAGAACCACCAGATAGTTTCAGATGGACTCCATGCTGTCTCACTGCTATTCATTTTCTATCACTGCTGGAATTTTGCTGTGGAAACAAATAGCAAAGAAAACAATAACGGGATTAAGAACAATGACAGACTATTAAGTCACATACCAGTGGTTTACAGCCTATGGCATTTTTTTTCCACTGGTGCGATGTTAGATTTCTTTTTGGCAATGGTTTTGCCTTTTTCATATACAACATTTTTGGGTTAAGCACATGACCTAACTGAGGAAGGATAAGGGTTCACTTTGATACAGCTTGTATGTTTTTGATTTAGTTCTCCCACCTGAATCTGTGTAATTTGGAAAGAGGCCCCTTTTTCTGCTCAGGAACAAGAATTAGGGTTTCAGTTGCCAAGCCGTGTTTCATTCTTCCTGGACAGAGGAAGCTACAGAGAGCAGTTAGCAGTCAGTAAGCAAACAATACTAATGAGCTCTTCTCTGAACCATAATTCTGGCAGGGCTAACGTGCACAAACTGCACAGCAACAAAGGTTTGGGACTAACATACAAACAACTGGTAACTCTGTAATACTGCGACGAGTGTAGCACCGTGGAAAAGCAGCATCCTCTAAGGTTAGGTACTTAAAAAGTGCAAGAGAACTCTTCTATTTTGAGAGATCAAATTCAGTTTCCTGTTCTTCTTATTTTACTTGTTCCCAGAGCCAGCAATGCATCCTGACTGTACTATAAAAAGACACTGGACTATTCTGCAAGCTGGAAAGGTGTCTTTTAGTTATTCTACTGCTGCAGTTCTACACTCTGATTGTGTAAAAACTCAAAGTTAATATTTCTTCTCAGTAGATGTTTAATTTCTTTAGTCTTTGAAGGCACTTTGCATACTCTGATAATAATCTTAATTTCCTGTTCTAAAATGTCCAGCATTATTTTCACATATTTTAGGCTTACTTTTATCCACATCCAAGTGTCAAGTAAGCATTTAGATAGCTAGGTGATGTACTTATAAAAGATGCTTACTACATACCAATTACATATCAGGTGCATGACCACTTGCAAAATTCAGCCCCTGCAGCAGCTGCAGTTGCTTGTTTTCAAGAGCTTGTTACCCTTAAAGTCTACATCTCATAGGTGTGGGTGAGTTCATTAAGGGCTATCTTTCAGCGTCTAAATTGGCTGCCTTAGGAGACTGCTACATGTCAGCTCTGCCTTTTGTACAAACTAACATGGAGTTAATTGTCCGCATTTACAGAATGACTGGACCGATCCCTTGTGTTAACAGATACAAACCTCTGCAGTTGTTACCTCCAGATGTCGGGAGAAAGGCTTAGGAGAAATACCGGGCTCCGTTAGCCCGCACTTTGTTTGACTACAGCAGGTTTGAGCGGGAATGTCAAGACCTGGTCTGCAGCAGTGTTAGGCACTCAGAGCTGTACTTCCAGATAATATTAAAAGCGGTCTGTCTGGGATGCTACTTGATGCTAAATATTGCAGAATCCTGTCTGTCTTACATTAGGTACCCGAAATCAATGGATACTTTGACCTTTAACTTTGTGTGCCTCATTCCTCCTTCTGAGAGAATGCAATAATATTTTCTTATCTTAAAGGGTTGTTGTGAAAATGAACTAATTAATATCTGTGAAGCACTTAGATAGTATCATAATGCATGCCGAAGCAATGAATAACTCTGTCCTCAAACAGGGTTTGATAAGTGGTGACTAAATAATACGAGTCCCACACACCGCAATAATAACAGTAAAGAAAAAGGAAAATTGAATACTGAATAAGATAGTAGTCAAGTGGAAAATATACAGTCCAGTTATATAATTAGAGAGCACATTGTAATAGACAGGCACATGCAGACTGAATTGCAGCTGCACAGGAAATCTGAAAGCATTTTCTTCTTAAGTGCCTGATTTCAATGGTGGTTTTAATATTGTATTTTGAACATTTACTGTACTATAGTCACAACTGTTAGGTTTCTATTCCTCTCCTTGTCTATCAGCATGATCATAAATTGCTATGATGCGGGATGTGTAGAAAGATTAAATCACATTTGGAAAATAATTCAGGTAGTAATGTAAAGTTACCTGAGATTAATTTAGATCTGAGCACATTGTGACTCCCATCCACTCCTCCTCCATGAGACTTACGAGTCAGCTGATGGGGTAAATTGAAACCTCTTGGCTGTTCGCTCTCTGGAGACTGAATCTGCCGGGTATGTTCTGCCCTCTGTCCCAGTGGAGATAAACCAGAACTTCCCCATCTGCAGCAGGAATGATATCAAGAAAGGTAGGCACGACCTGGTAGGATCTACATTAAAATGCCTCTATTGGAAGTTTCCACTTGTATCCCACTGAAACTATTGGGAATTTTACCAATATCTCTTTGTATGCAGTAATATGTCTTAGATCTCTGCAAGCTAGATATCAAATAGGGAACATGTGAAAAACATTGCTTTTGCCCATGGCTCATTCAGCTCTGAGAGAGTGCATTTGTATGCATGCCAAACTGCTGAACAGGGTGAAAATGAAGAATTAGTGATCAATACTAATACTAATTTGCTCTAAACACAAATGTACTGTGCTTTTTGCTCACAATATATATAGCTTTACTTGAAAGTCTCTCCCAGCCTTTGGTTATTTTAGTACCACCACTTATGATTTTTTATGTGTTCAGAGTAACAGTAATCTTTAGCCTGAATTCCCTCAGTAAGTATTAACAGAGTTACATGTTAATGAATTAACAGACTCACCTTCCTTGTCTTCTTAAACCCTCCACGTAGAAGCAAGTGGTCAAATTTCATGTTAGTTATACAGAAAACTTTAGTTTATTATTTAGCCAGGGCTACAAAAATCAGTTATGATCCAAATTTATCTATCCTTCATGCTGAAATAAACCAGAAATAAAATAGAGCAAGTATTCCTGCTCACATATTCTTCAGATAGGTTAAAGACAAGTAGCCTATACTTTGGCTGCTGGCCTCTCCCTCAAGGGAAAAAAGAAAAACACCTTAGTGAGAGTCAAAAGACCCTGTAAAGCATGCTTTGGACTTGCTCCCATAGCTGATATCTATACAGTTACCACATAGAATACCTAACCCTTAATGAGCTTTAAAAAAAATTGACTACTGTGACCTGTTTTCCTGATCTGAGATTCAGTTTGGCTGAGAGGTCTATCAATGTCTTTTAAATTGTGATTCCCTTCATTTCTTCATGGGTCGGCTACTTGCCAGTTCTTCCCATCCTCAAGACTATGTGGAGGATGCTCAACGGACAAATGCCATGTAGGAATACTAACCGAGAATTCTTCAACATGGACTCAGAATATTCACAACCTTGTCTTGCTTTCCCCCACCTTTGGAGCTGTAATTGCATGTAGGATAGGTGAAAAAAGTGCACTGAAGTGGCTGAATTCACATGCTGTCTTTAGACTCTCATCCTGAAAACTCAAAGGAACAGTGGGAAAAGGGGGACAGTGTGAAGTTCCCACCCACACAGCAAATTCCCTGAATGGAAATGCATTTCCAAGTGCGCATGCCATCTGTTGTATTTATTCCTATACCCTCGACTGTAATGCAGCTGGGCTTCTCGGCTGCATAAGCCTGCTCCCTAGCACGTCTGCAGTGTTACTGGGTTTGTGCTGTTCAGGTGATCATCACTAAATGGTTTTATTACTCACAAGGTACATTTATAATTCAGCTGCCAAGACATTAGCAAGAAAGGATGGCTGGATTTGTGGTTAGGGCACTGAATTGGGAGGTAAAAATCCAGTCTTGGTTCCTGGCTCTCCCACAGGCTTTTCTCTATGCCTTCTGGCAAACCACAGTCTTTCAGCTCTACTTTCAAAGAGTGAGGGAAGAGGTATTGGGATCCTAGCCCTGTTTAGATTAGTGAGCTTTTCAGGAGAGACAGTATCTTCTAATGCACGTATGCAAAAACTCTTACACAGAGACAAGACAGCTTATGAGGCCTCCAGAGGAAAAAGACAGAGCAAGGAAGGATTGTAAGAATTGTAAGTATGAAGGTGCATCACCAGTGACAAAGGTGAAATTGAGTTTAATGTGAATACACCTTTAATATTCCTGATGAAACCAAAGAATAGCTTGCTGACCCAGGTACAAGTGGTGGACTTACTGGAAGGGATAAGCCCTCCCCCCTTCTCTGTTGTGGCACCAAGTATGTCACTTGCTTCATAGGTTGTGGATGACTGCATCTGATGCCACAGGCTGGGGCATCATTATAATGCAACTGAAAATACAGGCTACAGCAGTGGAGTGTGAGTACACAGAGAATAAGAAAGCATGTAGTAATCAAAGGTTGTCAAAAGGATACCTATTCAATAGAAACAAAGATGTTTTCAGCATATTTACCTTTTGCTGCTCTTGGTAAAGTAAATGTAATTCCATTGTTGTCCTTTTTGTCTGGCTGATGGTCTTGCTTTTGTTTTATTCACCAGTAGAATATTTGTTTGCAAAGAAAACACAAAAGGGTGCCCATTCTAGGCTTATCACACTATAGTACCATTACCGGATTTTTGTCTACAAAGGGCTTTTACAGGATGGAGTTGCTTGAGTTCAATTTAAAATTAACGATTGTAGGCTCACCTTTCAGACCTCTCTTGGGCAAAGTTCATATTGAAATTGAATGCTGAATGTGTAAGGACTGAAAAGGAGAAAAGGGACAAAAGGATTAAGTATTTATTTTTATAATACCTGTACTGTAGGAATAGTAAAAAATATAAGCCTCAGAGTCTTGTTGGACATTAACATGAAAAAATGTTGCAGTGATAATAAGTGAGACAAGTGGCTGTATGTGCTAATGTGCTAAACTGCATATGTGAAAAATGTTGAGAATGTTTGTGGATAATTGGAAGCACAAAAGCACAGCAGTAAATTTATTGATGGAGTTAAATTTTCTTTAAACTGTCTTAGAATGTCAGATGTTAGGTATAGTCCTCTGCTACCTTGTGTGCTTGAGGTGCAATAAATACTGTCAGAAGCAATAAAATCTCTTATAGAGCATATTATATATATGCTGCTCACTCTATAGATACTATAACTCACACTTCCATGATATATGCTAGTCAGATAGACAAGATTTAAAAAGTAAATGCCAGACATGAGACCTTCTGAGTAAAGATTGAAAGAAAATTCAAAGCTATTTGTATGAATCACGGAATCACAGAATGGTAGGGGTTGGAAGGGACCCTCAGAGATCATCTAGTCCAAGCCCCCTGCCAAAGCAGGGTCACCTGCAGCAGGTTGCACAGGAACACACCCAGGTGAGTTTTGAATATCTCTGGGGAGGGAGACTCCACACCCTCTCTGGGCAGCCTGTGCCAGTGCTGTCACTCTCAAAGTAAAGAAGTTTTTCCTCATGTTGAAATGGAATTTCCTGTGTTCCAGTTTGTGCCTGATGCCTCTTGTCCTGTCGCTGGGCACTGCTGAAAAGAGTCTGGCCCCATCCTCTTGACACCCGCCCTTTAGATATTTATAAGCACTGATGATATCCCCCTCAGTCTTCTCTTCTCTA
>VZSZ01004628.1:95075-107756 GCA_013398815.1 Ibidorhyncha struthersii
ACCTGCTGGCCACGCTCTTCCTGATGCACCCCAGGATAACCATTGACCTTCCTGTCCACAAGGTCACATTGCTGGCTCATGGTCATCCTGTTGTCCACCAGGACTCCCAGGTACCTCCCTGCAGAGCTGCTTTCCAGTAGGTCAACCCTGCACACATGAAGCGTGGCCAGGTACTACTATGAATACGAGGATTACCACTCCAGTAATAAAAAAGCAGCTTTGGTTGTAGTTTCTGACAAAAACCCACATAAGATGGATTTTGGTTAAGCAATCCTGACCAAAACAGCTCCAGTGTTAGCAAGTATTTCACTGACCAGCTCTTACATCACTTTTTCCTTACATCACAAATTTTGTCTTTTTTTTAAATCTATGCTTTGTTGGCTGGTTTTCTGTCACAGGAGATATAAAGATTTTCCTGTTCTACTCTAGTTGTTTCCATTGCACTGAAAGTGGGAGATGTTTAGAAGCCTTGTTTATCTCCCAAAACATCGTTGATGACTGAAAGAATTCCCTTGCTGGTGGAGTGTTTTGGGGTTTTGATTTGTTTGTTCGAGTGTTTGTTTGTTTGTTTGGCGTGTGGGGTTTTTTTTGTTGTTGTTGATCTTTTTAAATCGAATCTGGAAAGGAAAAGATCTTTGAAAGATCATTCGTTTATGAGTTCTTGAAAACTGGGCTTCAAAGCATAGATTCTCTCTTGGTTTACACAGGCTCCTATTCACAAAGCAGTCTGTAGGTACTAGAAAACTCCTAACTCCACCTCATTAGCCAATAAGAAGTTGCAGGAGTTCAGGACTGAGTTCAAAGTTAAAGTCAATAAGAGTCTGTTTATGTCTTTGCATCAAATGGTCAAGAATTTATTCCCTTCTCAGATCACAATGTCATCAAAGAGTATGTGTAAAACCCAGGTTCCTTCTTTCCTTCTTGTAACTTTTCAGGTTGTCCTGATGTTTTTCTGGGTAATATGCAAGGGAATCAGAAGAGCAGCCTGGGAATACACAGTTTTCACACTCAATGAGGTCAAAACTCCTATAGTCCACTTCAGGAGGCAATGGGGGCACTTCTTATAACACTAACTCCTAGACATTTTCACACTTCTCACCATCACCTAAAGAAATCTGCGTTATATGATTCCAGAGCTGTCAAAGATAACAGAAGTTTGTTAAAAATCTGTATTGATGATTTTAATTATCTTTATGAAAAATTTAGATATTTATATTTAAGGCCAAGTCTTGATACAATAAAGTAGCATTGAGAACATGTGTTAGCAAAAGGTCTTCTTCATTTCAGTCTTTAATTGAGAAACAGGACAGCTGAGTGTATATAATTACGTACAGCAACTTAAGTAGTATCTGATTTACAGGAAATTCAGCTAAGATAGAGTGTGACCACAATCTGAAGAGTGTACAAACACAAAGAAATTGTGGTTTATCCAGGATTACCATAAGCATAGTTGGCATAAACCCCATGATTTTCTCTTTTAACTATATACTTGCAATTTCATGTAAATAATAACGTGGAATAATAACTAGTCATTTACGGTTTGTATAAAATAAGGAGACTATGAAAGAAATGAGCATTCTGCCTATTCTTAGTTTGTAATTACATTTTACTATAGAGTATATGGATTTGCTGTTATTCCTGAGTCTCTGCGAGTCTTAATGTATATTTAACGGTGCTGACCTACTGCAGAAAGCCTGTCAGGAGGGAGCATTATCCTGACAGAAATCTAGTCACACGTTTCCCCAACCTGAGTCCCAAAGCAGGTTAACACAGCCTGAAAAGTGAGAAGCAGTGGTAAGGAATGCTGAGAGATACCCCCAATCAAGACAACTCTCTTGTGCCCGACAACAGAACAGCTTTTTTAGGGTTCCTTGCTGATTTTTTAAAATCAGCTATTTGGCACCCCCATTGTCCCTTTGAATCCCTTTGTTTAGAAATACTAAATGAACCTTTTCATGTAATAATACACTGTGCTCTTAAATATGGTGATTAATTGTGATTATCTCAGACAACAGCAGTTAACACAGATCTGCCCTAGGCCATAGTAAGGGCAAGTTCACATTTAATCTAATTGTCAATTAACATCTCTATCAATTTGGTACATCTTGCCAGTATAAAAAAAGCCAATAACAGCAGAGCACATTCTGTTCTTTCCAGACTGAATCTTTCCCTGTCAGTGACCATCTTCAGATCTCCAGGGCAAAGAAGCAGTTGTTCCTTTGTTAAATGGCAATAAGCCTTAGTCCATGCTTTTGTATGAACACATCGTTATATATGTTTCACACCCTTAAAAAGTCTAAATGTCATAGTTAATATACTAGGGAGTTACAACAGGCTTTGCCTCTAGCTGTTTTTTGCACCTAATTTTACACAGTGCACATAAGCAGAATTAAATTGTTTAAACAGTGTAATGCCGTACAGCTGGTTCAGTCGAGAACGTCCTTAACTCTTGCTACACTGTATTTTCCCCCAAAGGATTATATGCAGTTTACCCTATTATTTTGCCTTGTTTAGGAGGGGAAGAAAAATTTCTCAAAAATTTTATTGTGCAGGGAGCAATAAAGAAGAACATAAAAAATATATATACTGTTATATGTTCTAGCAGCTGATGGAGGCATCTTAAAACTGCTGTACAAATACCACCAGCATCCAAACAGCTCTGCAAAAAGTAGTGACGGCAGTAAAGGCTTCCTTGACCTTCCTCCAAACACGCAAGAAAAAATGGTGCTTGCTAATAAACCATTGAATTTTCACTCATGGAAATCGGCTGAAATCTGTGGAAGCTTTTCTCACCAATACCAGTGGCAACAGGCAAATTCAACCTTCAGACACAGCCAAAGTAAACAACAGTATGTGACCTTCCTACCGGTTTTGCAAGATCTTGCTGGGGGTGAAGCTGAAGTGTGTGAAGTGTGGGCTCTTAGCGTAAGACCTGGCAACAACCCACCTGCTTGCTTCTGGCCATCCCTTCCCTGCCCCGTCCGTGCAGAGTCAGGGGAATGCTTCCCCTGGGGAAGCCATTGACTGGGAGGAAGAGGAAGGAAGAAGCCTTTAGGCTTTAAGATAGGAGTGGACTGTGGAGGGAGCAGACCCTACTGGGAACTGGGGAGGCAGAAGGACGTGTCCTGTATCCTGTCATCTGAAGGTGTGAGGGCTAGTGAGTGTATGGAGAGACTCCCCAAAGCCCCAGATCTTCCCTCATCCTTCTCATTCCTTTTTCTATGATTCCACTCCTTTCCACCAACCTGACTTTTCCCAGTCATCCTTCCCATTGAAAACCTCTAAACCCACTCTCAGTTCCTCTTTCCCTGTTTTCAGTCAGTTCCAAGGAACAAAACATTCAAACATACTTGCTGAGCCCTATCACTTCTCTTCACAACAGCAGAACCTGATACTGATTTTTTCCATTTATTACTGACCAATATTGAGCTTCTGAGACTTCATGAAATCCTTTCCCTGACTCTCCCTGCAGGTGTGTACTCTGGCCTGAAAGCTAAAATATTCATTGTATTCCTCCTATGGAATTCTGTAAGTCAATGGACTTCAACAAGCAGAATCCCAGTATGTTCAATCATAGAATCATAGAATTGTCTAGGTTGGAAGAGACCCTTGGGATCATCGAGTCCAACCATCTACCCTACTCTACAAAGTTCTCCCCTACACCATATCCGCCAACACCACATCTAAACGTCTCTTAAACACATCCAGGGATGGTGACTCAACCACCTCCCTGGGCAGTCTATTCCAATGCCCAACCACCCTTTCTGTGAAAAATTCTTTCCTAATGTTCAGTCTAAACCTACCCTGTTGGAGCTTGAAGCCATTCCCTCTTGTTCTGTCATTAATTACCTGTGAGAAGAGACCAGCACCAACCTCTCTACAGTGTCCTTTCAAATAGTTGTAGAGTGTGATGAGGTCTCCCCTCAGCCTTCTCTTCCTCAAACTAAACAGTCCCAGCTCCTTCAACCGCTCTTCATATGATTTGTCTGCTAGGCCCTTCACCAGTTTCGTTGCCCTCCTCTGCACTCGCTCCAGCACCTCGATATCTCTCTTGTATTGCGGTGCCCAAAACTGGACACAATACTCGAGGTGTGGCCTCACCAGTGCTGAGTACAGGGGCACAATCACCTCCCTACTTCTGCTGGCCACGCTATTTCTAATACAAGCCAGGATGCCGTTGGCTTTCTTGGCCACCTGGGCACACTGCCGGCTCATATTCAGCCGCTTGTCAATTAGAACTCCCAGGTCTCTTTCTGCCAGGCAGCTTTCCAGCCACACCTCCCCAAGCCTGTAGCGCTGCATGGGGTTATTGTGGCCCAAGTGCAGAACCTGGCACTTGCCCTTGTTGAAACTCATACCATTGATGTTGGCCCAGTGATCCAATCTATCTAAGTCTCTCTGTAGAGCTTCCCTGTCCTCCTGGGAATCAACACTCCTGCTTAACTTGGTGTCAACTGCAAACTTGCTGATGATACATCCTATGTCCTTATCAAGATCATCAATAAAGACGTTGAACAGAAATGGTCCCAACACTGAGTCCTGAGGCACACCACTTGTGACCGGCCGCCAGCTGGATTTAAATCCATTGAGCACCACTCTTTGGGACCTTCCAGTCAGCCAGTGCTTGATCCAGCGGATCGTATGCTCATTCAGATGCTATATCACACTGTATCCCAATACCTATCTGTTGCTATTTTCCTATGTTTAAAGGATACAGAAGCCTCACTGTGTGCTGTTACGACCTTTTCCCACTCTTGGACAGTGGCTTCCAGTCATTCTGGAATGGTATTACTAGAAGGATCTTCTGAGCAGGGAACAAGATACAGTAGAGAGAGCTGTCAGAGTAACAGCATTTCAAGGTCAGCTGCTTGTCTCCCAACAGATGGTGTTTTGTTGTCTCTCATTAAAAAAATTGTCCATGCAGAGGGTAACAGTGTCAGATCTTGTCATGCTAATTTAGCCTAAGTTCAAAGATAAAATATGTATTCCAAAAATACACAAGCTACACGGTCAGCTTCAAAGTGCAAAACACATCTTTTGATCAATGTGCTAGCTATGTGGCATGTAATTATATCACCTCATTTCCTTCTGCAGTTTAGTTTTGATTGGACCAACACATCTAAGCTACTTCAGTTGTTTGCTTTACTTTTCCCCCTTGGCCATGGATGGGCTACACACTATTGGAGTGCACACACATGACACAGTATGGCTCGGAGCACTTAGAGTATATGAATACTGGACAGCCAGGAATTCAAGAACCATATTTTTCTTTCAAGTCTGCCTAGTTGTAAAAATTAGTGCACAAGCCTATGGAAAATCCAGTTCAATTACCGGGAAACCCTCTGAACAAAGCCCATTGCACAAATGTCAGGCAGCCAGTGTCTTGCCCCTACTGAAAGCAGTGTTTTTATTCGGAACATAAATTGGGTCTTCAAATCAAGTTCAGGGATCTTTGTAAAGAGGGGTATAGGCTTTTCTGCTTTTCCTGAGACAGAAGGTCAAGTCTTCCAAAGAGAAGATCTTCTCATGACTGCTATAATACACAAAGATTATGCTGAAGATGAAAATACTGGATGAAAATACTGTTTGTATTTTTAGGTAACTTTCTGCATGTCATTTCAGAACGGGCAACCATTCTCATTATGAAGACTGTCCGTTTTGCATGGGGAACTTTTCCCATTTCCACTCACAGTTTCTTAAAAATCTGTGGTATGAAATAAATTGCGAGAATTTCACCTGTGAATTTCCAAGAGGAAGCTGAATTAAGAAAAAACTTAAAATTAAGAAGAACCTACTTAATATTCTGCTTTTATAAACATTTGAACTAAGGTTTTTTGAACTTACTGGTAACTGAAGCACATGCTGAAGCATCTGTTGAATAAACTTTTATAAGGCGGTATGTTTAACAGCCTGCTGCGTTCAACCTTGTTACTCATCATAACCTTAGAAAAGACAACAGTTAAACTTGTTTCGACATAAACTTCCCTACTTTCCCACGTAAGTGGGCCCTGTACTGAAATCACTTTGTATGAATTACAGCATTTGCAGAGTAGCCAGCAGTCAACAAAACCACTTCATGGAGAAAGCAATATAACCGATCCTGAACACCTCCAGCATTCTATTCCACGTGTTAACCTTCCTAGAGCAGTTCATGTGAAGGTGGAGGTGGTTATACAGATATTTAAGTGGAAGATCCCAAACCTAGAAGGCATGGTGCTTCAGAAACATTTGGATTACCTTCTGTTCATGCTATTCCTACAGTACAGATCCCATTCGGATTTGTATATGTGAGTTGCTTTCGGAAACCAAGAAGGCAGTTGAGTGATTTAAAAATGCAAGTTATTTACATAATAGCCTCAGTACAGAGAGATTAGTGGAGCTGAAAAAGAAACAACACTTTGTTACACACATTTGCTTTCCTTCCTCCAGACATATTTTCCAGTGTAGCACTATTTTCTTAAGTTTCCAGCTTAGAAATGCATCTGCTGTCCTAGTATGGGAGCATGAAGTTGATTTATATGGGTTCTTTTGGCGTATCATTCCTTCAAACTTTTATTCCCTCAGATGTACAAAACTGTACCTACAGAAACATCACAAAATGTCTCAGGAACAGTTACAATTGAAACAAACCCTTTGGAGAGATACGATTTGTTTCTAACACTTCCTAATTACCTTGGTGGTTTTGATTCACAGTATCTCCTTACTGACTACATTTATTTTTTTTTCCCTCAACAATTAGTACATTGGCCCATATTTCCTGTTTTTCAACTAAATGGGAATCCTTTAAAACAATCTGCAGTTGATATAACCTTTTCCTTATTCCTTGTCTTCAAAAAGTGGCTGAACCACTATCCTCTTAGTAAATATGTCTGACTGACATGGGATTCTCCTTCTAAACTGATACTGTTCAGGGCTTGCTATGACTTCTTGATGCCCTGATATCTAAACCTCAGATTTTGCTTCCAGAGTCTTATGCTCTGATACTGCTTTTTAATCCTGTTTCAGCTGTATGTTGATATGTGTGCCTTATCATTATTTACATACTTTAATTTATCAGGAATACGCAGCAAAGCATTTAAGCATACTTTAGTCAGTAGGACTTTAGGACATCCTCTAAAGAAAAAGAGTTCCTAAGGATACGCTACCTAGCAAAATGCAGGTTTAATTATAGCTTGTGTTCACATGCCTGCATAGCTTAAATTGGCTAACATGAATAAAGAGTAAAAGAATTACTTTTGTGTGTACTGGAGTTCAAGCTGTAAGGCATGTGTTACTACTTTGTCCTTTCTCTTCTCAATGTACTATGCAGATGAGGCTAAAACCTGGTTTCATTTCTCCCATAAAGGTATATCCATACCAACAAAGTATTTCTTACCCATTTTGACTGTTTATTTTATCCTTTTTGCTAAAAGGCATTTTGCTTTTCATTTAAGATTTTTTTAAGAAAGTCAGTTAAAGTGTAGAAAAACTTCAGCCACTGAGACTTTGTATCTGGTGTTCGTTATTTCCAGGAGAGACCAAATGGTCATTGCCACTGATAGCTGCAATGCTTTGCTGAGCATATTCTTAATATATGCTATATTTAGACTACAGGCAAAGTTTAGTTGTACAGGCTTGTAATCACACTTGACTTCTCAGGAAGACATGACTGTTAAGGAAGGTACAAAGCTGAAGTATATAAGATGGGTTAACAACTTGAATATAAATATGAAATACAAGGTCGTAAGCAAAATGCAATTTCTTTTGTTTTGGAATTATCTACTCTTTCATTTGCTTTGAGACTTCATATTTCTTCTCACCAACTAATGTGTGCCGTTATCGAATCTTGCTCTTTCAGAATGAATGGAGGGACCGATGCTGGCAACGGTCAGACCCATGGTCCATGTCTCTGCACAGCTTTACTTGAGGCACCACCTTCCTCTCCTTTAGACTGGCAGACCTATGGGATGGGCATTGTTAATCTCCAAACACAACGGAGGTATTATGTAGGTCATAAGATATACTGTCTTTTATGAATGCAATGACATTTTTTTCACACCTTCACAAGACCAGGATTTGAGAGGTTCTGAAAATATGAAGGATTTTCTAAGACCAATAGGGAAGGTGGAAAGCTTTAAGAACTGGATCCAAACCCATACCATTTTATAGTTTGGATAAAACACCATATTATCTCTTCAGTGTTTCTAGGGGTAAATTTGGAATACAGGTGTAATTTTGGCCTAACAGTTCTCATCATGTGGTTAAAAAGAAAGCAAAAGGCTACAGATGAAAACATGTATTTGCATGTTAACACTAGGGCAAAGACCATAGTATAACAGTATTGCTTCTATTTATTTATTCAGTAAAAAGAGAAAACAATCTGAACATGAGAGATAAATATTTGAATATTCTGTAAAATATATTCATACTAGAAACAAATGTATTACAAACTTTAATGGGAACTGTAAACCTCATAAAATGTACTGCACTGAAGTCACAAAAATCCAAATCCTCATCCCAGAAAGGCAGACATTATGTGGAATGGGACTAGATTTCTTAGTGTCTGCCTCTTCGTTGATTCTCAGCAGGGACATGAAGGTACAACTTCTAATCCATCTCTTGAAGGTATTTCCACAGTGCCCCAAGCAGTAGATGGTTAAACCAGATCGCAGCTGTGGGTTTTTTTTTAAATCTTCACAACACGTTGCCATAGGAAAATGCTATTTCCTACATTCCACAAAAAAGAAACCAATCAAAGAAAAGTCAAATGCTTTGTTAAGTCTGTATCAGAAGAAACCCCAAAGTCCTAAATCTAGGGCTTCCAAATTCCACAGTTTCTTAAACACAGAACCCCTGCTTCCAAGAAAGACTTCCTATCTGTGATCATTTAGTCCTCAAATTCTGCTAATAATTCAAACAATGTTGCCAATTGAGGGCTAGGACTTTTAACTAGTGTTTTCATTGCTGTGGGACTGTTTCATGACCTTCCATTGAAGAGCCATGAAATGAAAAATGAGTCCACGGCACTACCAACTTGGGCCCTGGTGACATAAAAATGAAAAAATCTCGTATGTAATTTCCAGTCTGCTTGGCAATATTATCTATTGACTAATCTATTCAAATTTCTTCATGCAAATCTTCTTGCATTACTTTACCAACAGTAACATTTTTGGTGCACATGGAAGAGAAAATAACCTATATACAATCAACTGTAATAGTACAATTACTTTATTCATATCCCATAGGTTTAAATTAATTATTCATTAAAATTATACTAAATTTATAATAGTGTAACTACAGTCAGAAACTGGTTTCTAATTTCGACTTTTTTTTACCACTCATCTTTGCTTTTATACTGCCTGTTGTTATTTTGCCGGTAAGGTTACCTAAAGGGCAGCCAAATATTTCAGGAAGCAAGAAAAGGGAGAACAGGTGAAAAGCAATTTTCAAAATCTGCTTGCTTGCTTTCATATCCACATGTTCTTTTGTAGGAAAAATACCTAATCATAGCACCCATGGTGACTGTAATGCCAGAAGGTAGCAGAGCATTACACCACAGAGAAAGAGGAAGAAGATTTTTGACTGAGGTCTTGCTTCTCCCATAGCAGTCATTCAGCTTTGCCTGTACTATCTCTGCATGTTGACATTTGTCAATATATCAGATAAAGAGTTGCAAATAACTTCAAGTTTTATTTACTCAGAGCAGCTTATCCCTTTCCCCAGTAAGGGTTACATGAGTTTGTTTAACAACAGGCTCCAAGTCACTGAAATCAGAGCTGCAAAAACAACTTCTGACTGCTCTTGGCCTCTATTTAATACTCAAACTCTCCTCATGAAAAAATGATTCTTTGATTTCTGTGTCCAGTGCTTTTTCCATTTTTATGCCCTTCTGGATCTTTCTAGGGAATACTTTTGGTTACAATTGGACACACACATTTATTGTTAATATTTATACTTAGAAATCTGCTACCATTCAAATATTTTTTCGATCAGTTTTCCAGCTGCTGAACATCAGAACTCCTCTAACTAATCTTCAGTTCTGCCAGTGAAGTCAGAGACTGTTTTATCACATCAATTGTCTTTTTGAACTAACCACAACTTATATCTTTTAAGGCATCCAAGTCTAAGTTTCTAGCCATGGCCAATAAAGGGATTTTGTAGTATTTGGGAGCACTTACATTACTGTATGAGTATTCTGAGTCAGAGGTCCACATTTTTATGTGAGGCTTTTTGCTACAATTTCATTATTCCAGAGTGAGTATATGGTATTCACATGAAGCTATACGTTACAATGTTTTGCCTTCCTGCTGCTAACTATCCTATGACTCAAGACCGGAGTTTTTGTATGCCCTCTGTAACAACCTTGTACCACAGAAAAACTAATGTTGAAACACAACACAGTATGAGTAAGGTACTTACTTTCAGAGATACTGAACGCTTTATCTCTGTTTCTCAACTTTAATTAGAAGGGTAATAATTTATTTTTCAGTAATTAAGCTTCTTAAACACAGCTATCTGGGCACCTTCTATCTGTAAAACCTGAAGATGAGCACAACTACCTTCTTGCTAATAAACAGAAGTCAGCTGCCTTTCATCTAAGGTTATTAAAAAGTAAGGCAATTTCGTGGGATGGGGAGGGCTAAGGGAGAACAAACACACCATGCACTTTGTTCTCTAATGAATGAAATTATTCTGATGTGGCAAAGTGGTTTAGATTGTGTCAGTCACTGGTATACTGCTAGGTCTCTTTGCTTTAGGGCACCTTTTATAAAATATCCAGTATTCAGGTCATTCAAACCGTGATGTGGGAACACTGACCATACTGTTCCTATGTACTGCTACTGAATGAATAGCATTGCTTTCTGCAGGACTTCTATACAAGTATTATCTTTGCCAGGATCTATTTAGCTAATGACACCAGAAATTAAAGTGGTGTGACTAACAGGTGTACCAAAGTATGCCTGTCCCTCAAGTTGTTTTTCAAGAATGCTTGCTGGACAACTTGTACCTATACAATTCTGAAAAAAAAAACCCCAAAAACCAAACCCCAACCTACTAATTCCATTCAGATATGTTTGGAAATAGGCATATTCGTTGGTATATACATTTTAAATTCTCATTTTGCTAATATCTACTAATGAAAAAAAAATGCCAATTTCACCCTTCGCATTTGTTGACTGCTATTTCTATAAAACCTTGAATTTGGCAGGTGGCAATCATAGGTTAAAATGTTCAAACTCCTTAAATCGTACTGACATAAACAACAGATGATTAAATGTTGTTGCTCAGCAGTTCTTGGGGTCAAAGCCTGAGTGCAAGACGGATTATTTTTCATACAAGTTCTACAGAAGTAAGTTTTGCAACCGGATTTAACTGAAGATACACTCGTATGCCTGTGAAGAAGCTCACTTCACTTTTTGGAACCAGAGTCGCTACCTAATAGCCACCACAGGAAGTTTTGCCCCATTAAAATGCTTTGATCTTTTCCATCTTGACATGTTAGTTCCTGCTGACAAGCTTCTTTATGAAGACAGCTAACACTGCATTAGGTATATATTCCAATATAAAATTGACCTTCTTTTTAGATGAAAGAAATCCTACAGGACTTGCTAGAAAAATCTCAGCAACATAATGACTGCTATGTAGGCTAGAAGGCATGTGTTGTAGGACTTGTATTCTTCTTACATTCTCCTATTGTACAACATTAATCTTCACTTTATGTCATAAAATGAATGCGTCATAAGGCTACACGATGGCCAAAAGACTCGGGCATTTACAGCAAGCAAAATGACTAATATATAAGCTTAGGCTTGGTTTCTCTCTTCATCGAGTCTGTGGGATTTACAGTGTATACACCAGAATTTTTCTGATTTTGGTAACTGGTGTTCCGTTCAGCTCATGAGGACTCGTTTATAAGCTAGAAAGAAAACTGAATGTATAAAATAGTTATTTGGGAATAAGCATTTTTTCTTTGCATGTATAAACACATTGCATCTTCATAATCAGATCTATCAGATTCATATGAAACAGAAGGGTCCTCTGGTTAATTTCTCCAGATCTAAATCAATGCTAACTAAACCACACCTGAGAACCATTTATGTCACTCATGATGACCCTGTCTGTCCTGCTTGATTATCCTTCCCATTAAAGTGTTTTCCAGCATCTGACCTAAATCCCCCTTGCTGCAATGCAAGCCAATCACTTCTTTTCCCCATCATGACATCCTCTCTGCAGCAGCTCTCTACAGATGGATTCTATTTTCCCCTCAATCAGCTCTAGAAAAAATAATTCCCAGTCCTTTCCCATTACTCTCATAGGAAACACTTCTGCAAACTCTGCTTGTTCTTGATGCTCTCCTTTGGATTCTCTTCCAGCCGCCCCGTATTTAGAGAAGCGTATAAAGGCAGCAAATCTCAAGAGCCATCAACTACTGCTGCTAAAAAGAAGCAATAGAGGGGTTTAACGGTGAAGGGGAAAGCATCGCAAAACGTTAAAAATCACAGGCAAGGACAGGAGGACGACGAAATCTGAGTCACTTGCAGCTGCTTTGCTAAATTATCGAGAGGCGAACTTTGTGTACCTCTGCTCACCCCGCGGCTCCCTCTGTCAAAAGGCCATCTCGCCGTCGGCTGGAAGCGGCCAGCCATGGCTGCGCCCGCTCGGAAAGCTGCCACAACACCAGAGCACGGAGTAGCAGGAAGG
>VZSZ01004632.1:0-12780 GCA_013398815.1 Ibidorhyncha struthersii
TGTTGGCTCAGGGTAACAATTAGGCAGCTTATCAGTTCCATTTGACCTCCAAGGGTTCCATTTGACCTTCAGGTTCCCATTTTATCACAGATTTTGGCTGTGGTGTCTCCACTCCACTCCATCCTCCGCATTGTTTTTCTTCTTAGAGTTAATGCACCAGACTCCCCCAATGTCATTAACATCTAAGGTTGCCTAGGGAACCTTTGTGAAATGTATCCTTTGCACACCAGCTGCACTCTGCCCCTGAAAGTTTCATTGATGCTGTACTTTTCTTCAAAATGTGAATATAACTTAATTTCTAAGTCACCTCCAGTAATTATCCCGCAGGCACTGAGCCCTAAAGTAAGCCTTTGTTATGTTCCTTAAGATTTCTTCTCTCTAGTAACTAAAGAGCTTGCACTGTGCTGAGAGCTGGGGCATAGCAAAGTTGTGGCCCTCAGCTACTATTGGCTTCATTCATTTACTGCAGCTCTATTTAAGCAGCCTCCCTATATTTCAGGTGGACCAATCTCTCTTGGAGGGGGCCTCAACTGTGCAAAATTATTTGCTGAAATCTGAACTGCACAGTAATTTGCAAAAAAGAAGTCGTCCAAGTGTGCAAACACAGTTTAATGAATGCAGCATGTACTCTTTCCAATAGCCATAAGATCTTTTCTTAGCAGATTTTCTGCTCTTCCTCCTGCAAAAAGGCAATGTGTGCATTTGAAAGCATCTCTTCTCCATTGCAATAATTTTGTATTGCTGCCAATTAACATTTGGATTATTAATCTCTTGGGTTCCACATTGAACTTTTCAACAGGTGAATACAATATGCCATAAACTTCAGAGAGCTCTCTATTCAGAGAGCTTGCAATGTAGCAACTTGGAAACAGAGCAGCAGTTAAGGCAAAGCTGGTATGAATCCTGTCCCTCCTGCTGTCTGTGAGTACTGATTTTAGTGGAGTCTGAGATTTCACCAATGATTCAACTCTTGGTTTGCAAGCTTGGAAGTCACTGTTTCTTCCAACCTTAAGGTCCCCAAAATACAGAATATCTCTTCCATTATAGAATTAAAGCTCCGGCCTGTAGACTCCAGTCAAAGGCAAATTATCAGTCATTTAGGGTAGCAACGATATATTTTTTCCTCTCTCCCATAGTTATATTTGTGTAAAATATCAGCATTCAGAATAATAGTATCACTTTAACTTTTGCAATCCAAAATCTGCAATAAACAAAATAATAAATTTAACAAAGCAAAAGCTAAAACTTTCAAAAGATACAAGTTAATATCCACCCATATTATTAAAATGAGCTCATAGGCAATGAAAAAAATAGTACACTCACTGAATTAATAACCAGTCACACATCCCACAAATGTCTGCATATTTTATGAGCTGCAGATGTGCATACCCATATTAAAGTATGTCATGGTTCTTCATATATTTTCTATGTTTTCATGACAAAACCACTTCTACAGAAAAAGAAAGACAGAGGACTTCTTTAAAAGAAATTATAAAATGCATCTGGAAACATTCTTATGCATTTTATATGATACTGTACATGCAAAATACTGCTTTAATTCCAGTATCTCTGTTTTGAACCAGTTGTGTAACCCATTCAGTAAAAACAGTATGGAAAGCTAGTTTTATGGTTCATCTAAGTGTTTTTAAAAAGATCACTGCTGAAAAATTTTACTCCAGTAATACATATAAAAGCATGTCATAACCTTTAGATGTTGTCGAGATTAGCAAAAGTCAAGAAACTGCTTCAGACAGTTTAATTCTTAGATGATTGTTATATCTGCAAACAGAGTTCTCAAACTACTGCCCAAATGCACAGTATTTGTTGAACAAATCCTGATTTATTGAAAGTAAACATTTACATTGGCTACAACATTATAACTGTTACAAAGCTGGATAAAAGAGGCTTAAATAGCAATAGAAAGCAAGTGCAGTAAAAAGTGATTAGAGAAAATATTTGGCCTTAGTGATCTTCTGGCAGTATTTACATTATATACATTTTGTTAAATATTTGTAGTAACACTAAGGCACCGTAGGCTAAATAGCAGGATGCAGTACTGTCTTGTGCACAAAAATTTAATAAATTTATTTAATAAATTTATTTAATAAATTTATTTGGAGAAAAAAAAGGCTGTAGAGTTAAAAGAAACATAGGCATATTTTATGTTTACATAAACATGCTGCTTCTTAAAATTCAAAGATACAGTACATACTGGGTAAATTAAAAAAATATTTTTAGAACATTAAATTATATTGATATGTCTGTGTATAAGGACTATTTTTACTGACTTGCTGGTAAGTGTTTAATGTACCCTATTCTTCAATAGGGGTTTCACACGCTAGATATGTTCATCTAAAAACTACTTCAATTCTCGTTTTTTCCTTACAAAAGTCTTATACCTAGTATGTCATATTGTATACAAAATCCCAATGCAAAGTGCAATGGGTAGTAATTTACATCATAGCTATTCCGTGGCAGACAAAAACTTAACAGGAACACACAATCAAATATTACATTTGTCACATGAAACAGCAGTTCAACGTATTTTATTCCATCTGCTCTTGTCCATGGCTGTTGTTTCAGCCCGTGAGCAGGGTAAGAAACTGCCATCCAAGGAAAGACAAAGGAGCTCAGCATTTTCAGACCTAAAGTTTCCAAAACTAAATCCAGAAATTCAAACTACTGGTGACATTCTTGTGCATTTTATATGATATTGTGCTTGCAGAACACTACCTTGTTTCAAGTAAATCTTCCCATTTTTATCCCATTCTGAAGCACAAGATTCCCTCCACTCCTGAACGCTTTAAGAAACACATTTGATTATTGTTACAGCCCTGTCTGATTAGACTGAAGATACTTTTTGAACAACTTTCAGCCCTACACATATTTTAACCACTCTCCAAACAAAAAACCTTGCTTAGTTTAGTCAACAGGCTCATCTTTCACCTGGAGCTAGTGTTTGTAATGAAGAAATTGTGCAGGACACCAAATTAACACCTTGGTTTTGAAAATAAAGCATCACAGAACCCTAAGTGCCCCAAGAGACAAGTGGAAATGTGGCCAGTGCCAGCTGTGTCACTGCAGTGCTCCTGACACGCTGCCTGCAATGGCGACAGCTGGTGGACGGGCTGCGTGGTGCCTACAGGAGTGTGGCAAGGCTCAGCCCCATCTGCCAGGGCCCTCCCAGCCCCGAGGCCCTCCCAGCTCCTTCTCCCCCTCACCTTCACCACCACAGCTGCCATCCCACCCTCATGCAGCCAAGAAGCTCAGTGCTGCTGATGGGCCTTTGCCTCAGAAGCTTTTAAAAAACTTAGCATGAGAGTGAGGAGCGTACAGGAGAGTGAGTACAAGAAACACTTAATGTTTGTTCAAGGGCCTAACCCTCAGCACCTCCGATGGATGTTCAGCATAATGCAGGATCAGACCCCAAACCTATATGTTGTGAAAATGCTAAGATTACAGAGTGCTTTTGCTCCTGTAGAGTTACTTCCCTGCCAGTCACAAGTATTCTTTATATTTGACTTATTTTCTAGAGCCAAGAAGAAATCCATCTAAATTAATATAATGCTTAAATAACTAGATACTGTTTTTATATTTGTTTAGGTTGTTTTTTCAGTGTTTCTTTTTATCACGAATCTCTTCATTCAGTTGTCCCTTTTTTTTGCACTTTGTACTCATCCATGTTGGAAGTATGCTAATTATTTCCACAGTAGGAAGTGGTTTGTAAGTATAATTGATCTAAACACAAAGTCTTCATTTGGAGTGATCTTATATTTGTATTAACAAAAGCATAATCTTAGCATTATTCGTCAGATGCGTTTTTAGTACCAACAGCTATAATATTAAAATTATACAGCATACAATAACAGTTTTTCAAGGTCTTTAGAGAAAAATCACCAATTCTGGTGTCATTGACTAGTTCCTGTAAAATATTAAGGAGAATATTACACAAACTGGCCATTTTATGGTAAGTAATACAGACCCAAAGACTCAAGTGATCGAAGCAGTGTAGCACTGCTGAAGAAAATAGAGCTATATTGCTTCATAACATAGAAGATAACTCAAATCGCTTAACCCCTTGAATGCTAAATATCTGCCTGAATTTCAAGAAAGGTTTAAAAGTATCTTTTTTGATTCTTTTCTCAATGTTTAAAATACTTATAGAAATATAAATATGATAATTTATAATTAGGGTACAATATTAAGGTATTAACATAATTTTTCTGTCAAACCTTCCCTATTTGAGGGCTTGTAATTTGTTGTGGGAGGTAGGAAGAAGTTAGAAAGTTCTTTCCCAAGGATTCTCTCAGTTGCTCCATGCTGGACATGGTCACAGCTAGATACCTATGGCTTCATGGAGATTTCTACCAAGAAAGGTAGTAGAGTCTGGGTCTCTCTTCTCTCTCTGTGATTAAATGTTGTTTGTGAAAAGCCTACATCTTTACTGCAGGAGTTATAAAGATAGCTCTATCACCAATATGTGCATGATAACAGAGGAAGGGAAATGCAAGGGCTTTATGGACAACACAGGGCCTTTGCTCAGATGAGCCTGGATTTTTATTTTTCATCCCCTGGAATCCATGTGAATATAAGTAGAAGAATTTGGCAATGTGCAACTTCCAGCCATGGATAAAACCACTAGGGAAAAATCCTTCAAAGAAAATCTACTCCTTGAGCTTTTTCATTCCAGTTCTTGGTGATAAAGTCTTTGCTTCAATTTTGAAATTTGCTATAGAACGGCTATTTATTTTGAATAACAGACCCCCAAAGAGCCTCCCTCTTTCCCTTCACCTTTTAAAAATGATGGGAACTAATACTTTGTGAAAGGAATGATCTGAAGACTCATGTTCACCTGCAGATAATATAACACCTTAGAAGTTTCCCATTAATGTTTTGGCTAAAGAAAAAAAGCGGCTGAGGCACTGTGTAGCAAGTGAATTTTGGTTTAATTTCATTGCCGTTTCTGTGTAACACTGGGCTTGTGTCTTTGCACTGCCCCTTACACTGTAACACCTCCCCAGGTGGCCCAGTTGTCCCTGGCATGGTGCTGCCCATGTGTTGTGCTCTCCCCATGCTGCAGCTTTGTTGTCCTAGTCCCTTTTCCTGCCATGCACCAGGTGGGACCTGAAGTGAGCACCTTACAACAGCAAGGCCTCCCCATATACCTCAGAGCCCTGCTTTCCTCCATGCTGTCCCTTCCTTCTGCTCATCCATTTAAATCAATCCTTGGAGCAGTCTTAAAATTTGGCAGAGATGTATTTTCCCTCCTCTTTCCAGTGGTTGTACTTACAATGGCACCATGCACGGCCAGTATCACGACACCACTGTGCAAACCAAGGTTGACTTGCTGCTATAGCTACATTCCAGGTTTCTTCCTTCGTTGCTCACTTGTGACCCTGCTGCAGCTTGAGGGGACAGAGAAGATGACTGCTTACTTGGCTTCTCCAGTTCACTCATGGTCATCTTTCTTTTCTTCTAGTTTTTTGAGGAAGCCTTCCAGAGTGGTGGACTATCAGCCCAGGGTTAACGTAGGATATCTTTGTGGACTTGCTTCCTAGTTTCTTTCTGTTCTGCAAAACACAGTGATTCAGACACACGTGGTAGGACAAATTATGGAGATATGGTCATTCCAGGGTTTCAGCTCCACTTCTGAATTACGCTGATTTTGTGCAATTACACAACCTAAGGCAGCCCTTACATAGATAAATTTCAGAAATCCTTTTTGTTTCAAGAAGTTAACCTGTGTCCCAACACAAAAGATAACAATTAGAGTAGTGGTACTCAAGTTAGGGGTCCACCAAATGGGGTGAAAGTCAACACAAATTCAATAACAAAATGGGATTTCAAACAGGATTGTGTTTACAAGTCTGGCTGTGAACCCACAAAAACTGAGGTCCCCAGCAAATAAGTCTGGAATGCTAAAATACATCTCAAAGTATGTGCTCCTAGGCCAAATAACACTTACTTGCAGGGCACTTCAATTACAGCAAGGAATAAGGGAGTGCAGAAAGAAGGAATTACCCATTACTGCGTATCTAATGCAGTTCTGTTTAAAAGAAACAAACACTGGCCTGTGCTCTGTTATGTTGTTATTTGTCTCTTCAGTATCTTTATTATGAAAATAACATAATAGAGGTTTCAGTCTATTTTTGCTTTCTGAGGTGGCCTGTAATAATTGCACAGATGCGTAAGTAGAACTGCTCTCAATATTTAAGGGTGTGATTTATGCCTTGGAGACTGGTGTTGCCATCATGCTCACTTGGAAAAAACAGTTGTTAGTTTAAAGGACAGAAAGATTTGATTTGATTTGTTTTCCCTTAAGAATAAATTAATAAAAATATTTCACCAAGAGAAAAAATCAGTAATCTTGCAGTTGGTTGTATTTTCTGATGTATGAACAATCAACTCAGTTATGTAAAAGCCCTAATTCAGCAGGTACTTTTAAATATGTGGCTAAATTTAACCACAGAGCAGTCTCACTGAAGTTAAGATGAAAACATTAAAGAACCTTGTTGATCTACAGAAACTGTAAAATCTAGTATATAAAAAGCAAATTTGTTAAACAGAAGTTAACAACTTCAAGATTACCAGGTGTTTGCTAGGCTTGTATAATTAAAAAATGCAACTGAGCTACTTAATGGATAAGACAGTGTTTCCAGAGAAGATAAAGACAACTAAACATACACTGTAAGTCATTACTTTTTGCTTTGTTTCACTCATTAAATCAAAAATGTATTGTCGTTTTAACCTTTGACTCTAAATCCTAGCTGCATCTGAGTAAAATAATCAAAGATAGCTGCAGGTAACCAATCTCTTTAATTTGACATGTTCCAGACAACCTTTTATTGTGTTTAAATATGGAATATTTTACTTATGCAGGATACTTTGCAATAATACAGGTGCTTTGCTATAAAATCTTCTTCTCTTGCTTATAATTAAGTTATTCTAAATTTAAAATACCAGTATACAGTACTAAACCCTCCAATTGAAGTTTAATATAAAAACATAAGCACAAAACTCCTTTTTAAAGTCTGTTTATTGTGAGCAACCCGAATGCCTGTTTAATTATTATTTGTTGTAGTATATTAATAGACTTTGCACCCCTACAGTTGCTAATTCATACCATCTCAGGTATTTTGATGAGATAAGAAATACTAAGTAAGAAAACAGTAAGTATTCAAAGGGTTAATTTGCTTAGAATAATAATAAATTAGTTTTTTGCATCTTCTTCAGTTCAAAATCCAGCTCTGAGACTGAGGAAGGCTTCCAAATCACATCAATTAAATAAGAGTGGTCCTTTTAACCAGTAGCAGTTTGATTGCCAATGACCCGAAGAATCTCTTTATGAATGCCTGGTTCCTGTGTATTTATACTTGTATCACCCACTTGACCATCTTCATAACTAAAAAAAGAGTACAGAAAATAAAAATCAAATTAGTGTTTTATTAATCTACCTTAAAACATCCAAAACTCTGTTTCATTCAATAATCAAGAGTGTTTATTCCATATGTTAACATGTTTCCTATTAAAATGTTCTGCTGCACTTCACTATTATATGCAGATCCTAAACTGAGTGAAGGGTGGTAGGGCTACCGTTGTCATCTAAACCTTGAGGCTGAATAACCCACTAGGACCCAAACGGACTTCTGTTGGCACCTGGCCCACCAAGGCACATTAGCAGCTTCCCTCTTGCTGGAGGTATAACGGAAAGGGCTGTTTCTGTTTCTGCAGCTGCTCCCAGACCACCCTACCTGAGGCTGGTGCCAAAGCACGCACAATGTACTGCAATGCCTGTGGTACCCAAACTCCTGTCACAAGTGGGCCTCCACTTAGAGGTGACACCACGACAACCTCCAGGGTTTTTCTCCTTACAAGAAACTCGCCTGCATTAAGGATTTGCATGGATAAAGCAATCTTGATCACTGAAACCCCCAGTGCTGGTCAATCTGAAGTCAGTGTGCTCCTCCACTGGTCTGCCCGACTCTCTTTGCAGGGCTGAAATCTATGCTGATATATAATTACAAGTCATAGGTGAGAGGGAAAATGCTCACATCATAGACAGGAAGCCTTTAATGAATTCCTCAGCTTTAAAACATACACACAAAGAGAAGAGATATTTTACAATACATGGATAGACTTACTGTACCATGAGGTAATGCTATAGAGTGGGAAAAATCAGTAACTCTCCATTCATTTATTCTATAACTAAACATCTACTAAACTTTTGTCACTAACTTATACATACATTGCCTAACAAAAGTACAGAGATAAATAAAAAAATGAAGTGATACTTTAAAAGAATTAGGAAGAAACATCTTTTATCTACTTCATTTACAACTATTGGAGGGAACATAGGGAAAAAGGCCTAGAATGGACAGATGTTGAATGTTAAAAGAAGCTTTGTACTCACACAAAGAAAAATCTTGTACACACGTGATCCGTATTGGGAACTACCCATATCTCTCCATGTTTGTGCAGATCAGATGAAGTTATCACTATGAGGGAAAGAATAAATTTCATAGTGATGAAAACATGCCTGGAAAATATTGCTTTAAAAGATTTGCTTTTTTAAACACTTTAAATAGCCTTCTGGGAATGTGTAGTTTTCCAATGCATGTCTGTGGCATGGCATAGACTCTGAGTTGGCTACTAGTACAAACAGGGAGATGAACTTGATTCTTGTTTCCAAAATGTTATATTTTCCAGAAAACACAGATGTATGGGAGCCAGTTCTTAATTGGAATGAAAAATGAAAAAGTATATTTATTAAAAACTGATTTTAAATGGCCATAGGGCTGTTAAGGAGCATCTGAGTCAACTAATCAGCCTTTGGAACAGAGATATCTGTGTTTGATGATGAGCTAAAAAGAAGTGAAAGATAAAGCCTGAAACTGAGATACCACAAATCTGGAATTTGCAATACTACCAAATATTTTTTTAAAAAAGAGCATAGCAATTATGACTCAAGGGGATCACAAAGCTTGCCAAAACTTACTCAACGTTTAGAAAACAGCAATGTATTTAATGATAGGTTATTTACAGGCAGAATTAGGACAACACAGGAAAGAAACATTTTTATTGCTGGATAGAATCTTTACTATGAATCTGTATTTGAAAAGATTTCTATAAATGCATTTAAACACTACCATGAATAAATGCATATTCAATTTTTATACCATTTCTTCCATGAATTGTAATTTTTAACAAAAATTTTTCTCTTGTCATTAATTTTATATAATTAATTGTAATTAATTTTTATATATATTAAAAAGTAGCACATATAGCTTAAAGCTTCCATTTTGAAATAACATCTTTTTGACTGTCTGTCTGAATTTTTACCTTTAAAAATAAACAAATGCTCAAAACGGAGGGCAAACTGAGTTTAATACAATTTATTTTTGTTTGTCCAACAAGACTAATTACCAATTACTGGTACAATTCTTAATCAAATTTCAAATTCTTATTCAAATTTCATAATTTGTTGTTCTCAAAAACTGCCAAGGTTTCATTAGTTATTAAAAGAAAAGCCAAGTCTTTCAAGAATGACCATACTCATATGCACTGGATTTTAACTTCACAACATTTCTGAAGCCATCAGAGCGAACAGACTGGTTACCAAATGAACAGTATATTTGCCTGAAAAGTGAAAATTTAATAGGAATACTGTTTTTTCTGACTTGTAGGTGTTTAATGCTTTTTTCAAGAGCTTGCAAGAAGTCACTATTTCAAATAAAGACCATGACTTGGGTTATATTGACAGCTTAGGAATATGATCACATTTAAAAGACAGACCAGATGATCAGTCACTATGTGCATATGATTATTTCATGAAAATTCAGCATGTGTTACAGGTTTTGTTTGAAGAGGGAAACATTCTGAACTGAAATATAAAGGTCAGCCATTAAGCAAGTACTTGTACACCTACCAGTAGTCTCTTACCTAAAACCAACCAATACTGGAACTAAAGGTCTCACTGATTTGCATCCAGTAACACTGTGTCCATGACTAAAACAGTTTTTCAAGGGTTTTCAGCTTACCTTCACATAAGGCTATGCATTTTAAGTTACGGCTTTGCAAAAATTGTGACTGTTGTCCTTTCTTCTGTGACTGAGATATAAAAACATAAGAAAACTTAATTAGTGCAGTAAGACAAACTGAGTGAAAAAGTAATAAAGGAGAGGGCTGCTATTTTCGGTGGTTTATTAAGGAACAAAGATAGAGGCAGTCTTTCTAAAACATTTCTGTTGCATTTCTAAATGTAATAGAATTTCTAAAAACATTTATATTGGTTTTTTTTGGATTATCATAGGAGGGATTTGAACTCCTTTATCCAGAAAGAAAAGTTCCTACTTATTACAGAATTAATAATATTATTAGAAATATCAGAATGTTACTGACAAACAAATTGATAGTGGAAAAAAAATAATTACAAGGTGAATTTGATCATCGATTCTTTGGCCGCTACCCTGATATTTTACTGGCCTTCTCATTTCTGAGGGCTTCTGCTGTTACATACCAATCTCTTTCCAGAAACAGATTATTCTCTAGTTTTTACATGTTAACTGTAGAGACAGATGTAAGATTTCTTTCTCAAAATTTAGCTCTACACATAAATACTATGAGTTTACTTTAGATAAAGTAGAATTCTAATGGTTTAATATGTTAAAAACTATGAAAAAGAAAAACTGACTTGCTATCAATGAAATGCTACTCATTTTTTCAGCAATAACCACTCTCAATTCCTTTTGCATCCTTCTGTAAGTCTAGAACTCAGAAAGCAAGGGCTTGCTAAGGGTCATAATGCAATCTGTATTTTGTTTTCTTTCTCTTCCCAAATACTACTACTTGGAAAAGAAAAGTACAGGGACCTGCAGTATACTCTATAAATTGTTAATAAAAGCAGTTGGGCTGTATTTGATGGTTGCAGTCTCTGAAGCTGTTGATTTCATTCAATAAAATAAAACTGTTAGCTTTCACAAAGGGAATATTGTCTCCTTTTCAGCTATCAAGTTCCCAAACATAAACCCATAAATCTTCCAGAGATGGTTGATGTACAGTACCTGTGATGTATTACTGCCCTTACTGCCTGAAGCTTGTTCATCTTTAGCTGACACTTTCTGATGCTTCTTGTTCATCCCTAAGAATATTAAAATCATGTAAGATACCCTGGCATATAAATACCTTCATAAGCAAAGTTAAGTATGGAGAATGAAACAGGTAGCACAGTGGGAATCAGTCCTTTGCATGGCAGTCAAAAAACTAGTTAACTTTGTCATAGAATATTTTGATTTAATCCTGCAAATTACCAGCACATCTGCATGTGTTGCAAAGACCTGAGGAAAGTCAAATTAGCATTAAGCAGGTGCAAAAGCAGATATACATGAGCTTAAATGCCACTGAATTCAGCTCATGAATGCTCTTAGATGGTTGCTTAACAGAGTTGCATGTTAGCATGTCTTCAGTTTAACTGACCCTATTCGGGTTGAAGTAACACAGTTTGATTTATGGTGGGTGGGACAGTAAAATCATGAGAGAAAGAACTTTAGATATTCATCTTTAACACTTTATTTAGACTTATTAAAAGTCTAAATAATTTCTAAGAGTACTTAATTTATTTAAAGGTAGTTTTAAAGTCTACTGTGGTTTAATTAATTTATCTACAGGTAAAAGTATTAAATTATTCATCAACCACCTTTGATCCAATTTCCATCTCAGAAATCTAAACACCTACATTTGTGCCTTAAATCTGTCTTATATTCTTCATGTTGGTTTATATAAAATTGCGACTGCAAGCTCCCTTACTTTTCCAGTATCCCATATTTCTTGGCAGTTTGCAAGTATTATATACTTCATGGGAATATAGGCCTTCTTTCTGGAGGAGAGTGGATGGAAGGGACCACAAAAGGTAGAGATGAGAAAAAACACGTTGAAGCTCATCAAGCAATGTTGTCCAAAAAGAAGGGCATTTTGTTAGATAATGATACTGAAACCTGCACTTTTAGTGAGTCCTAAAGAGCTTCCATACTTCTGTAATCTCTGAAAAGCTAAAAGTGCATTTAGAAATTACTGATATGGAATTCAAGAAATACTAGTAAAAAATGATGAGCTCTTAAAATGAATTGTGACATGACCTAAAAATACTGAAAAACAGAAAGCATAACTAAAACTCTCAGAATTAAATTTATGTACATGCAGACAAACTCACATTCAACTATACCAACACTTTCATATGTGAGGAAATGGAAAGACATGGATTTGACCAGTCAGTGAATAAGGAATTGGCTGGATGGTTGCACTCAAAGAGTTGTGGTCAAAGGCTCGATGTCTGGGTGGAGACAAGCGACGAGTGGTGTCCCTCAGGGGTTGGTATTGCAATCAGTAATATTTAACATCTTTATTGAGGACATGGACATTGGGATTGAGTGCACCCTCAGCAAGTTTGCCAATGACACCAAGCTATGTGGTGTGCTTGACATGCTGGAGGGAAGGGATGCCATCCAGAGGGACCTGGACAGGCTTGAGAGGTGGGCCCACGCCAACCTCATGACGTTCAACAAGGCCAAGTTTAAGGTCCTGCATGTCGGTCGAGGCAATCCCAAACATGGATACAGTGGATTGAGAGCAGCCCTGAGGAGAAGGACTTGGGGGTTTTGGTGGATGAAAAACTGAATATGAGCCAGCAATGTGTGCTTGCAGCCCAGAAAGCAAATTGCATCCTGGGCTGCACCAAAAGAAGCATCGGCCAGCAGGTCAAGGGAGGTGATTCTGCCCCTCTACTCC
>VZSZ01004633.1:874-30691 GCA_013398815.1 Ibidorhyncha struthersii
CGAAGAGCACGCGAAGCTGTCTTGTCTTTGGTTGGTTCTTCGACACCCTGTTTATCTGACTCCTCTCCGGCTCTTCTTAGCTCGGTTCCTTATTTAGCTGTGAAGCAACTGTCATTGTCTCTGTTTTTCTCTCCTCAAGATTACTTCAAGGACAAGGTTTACAGTTAGTCCACCTCCTGGTATGGCTGGTTCCATTTTCTGCTAAATACATTCCCACATCCCCTGGTGCCACTTGAGGCCATTTCGTTTTGTCCTGTCACTTGTTACTTGCGAGAACAGACCAACCGCCACCTTGCTACAACCTCTTTTCAAGTAGTTGTAAAGAGCGATAAGGTCTCCCCTCAGCCTCCTTTTCTCCAAGCTAAACAACCCCAGCTCCCTCAGCTGCTCCTCAAAAGACTTGCAGTCTATATGCCTCACCAGCTTCATTGCCCTTCTCTGGACATGCTCCAGTAGCTCTATGTCTTTCTTGTAGCGAGGGGCCTAATACGGAACACAGTATTCAAGGTGTGGCCTCACCACTGCTGAGTACAGGGGGACAATCACTTCCCTATTACTTCCGGCCACACTATTTCTGATACACGCCATTGGCCTTCTTGGCCATCTGGGCACACCGCTGGCTCATATTCAGCCAGCTGTCAACCAGCATCTCCAGGTCCTCTTCTGCAGTGCAGCTTTTCAGCCACTTTTCCCCAGGCCTGTAATGCTGCATGGGGTTGTTGTGACCCAAGTGCAGGACCCAGCACTTGGTCTTGTTGAACCTTACACCACTGGCCTCAGCCCATCAATCCAGCTTGTCCAGATCCCTCCTAACCTCAAGCAGATCAACACTCCCGCCCATATCCTTGTTGTGTAACCCAGGCATGACATGCAAAAAACCTACAGCTCTCTTAAGAGACATTGGAGGAAACTGACCACCTGATTTCTACCAGAGGAAGGATGTCTGCTTTTTTCCCTTCTCAATCAGAAGAGGCTTGGTTGGGAGGGACTCTCCATCACTTTAGTCCATTTTTGCCAGAGGGCATACCTGGAGTCCACAAAAAACACCTCATAGTGCATACCTAGTGACCTTCTTCCTGAATCGGAGGGGGCAGTTTCTCTCTTCTTATGCCTGCAGGAGGCACTTCAGGGAAGAAAATTAATATTTTTTTGCTTTTGTGGCTAGATACCTGGGTGACAGTTACCAAGAGCAGGTGTAAGGACACAGTTGTTTAGTGTTAGCTTCCTGCTCCAGGTGGGCTGAAGACTTTGATGCCCTAGGACAACATTGCTCTCTAAGCAGAAGAATTATGATCATTTACTTTTTCTCTTCTCAGTGAATAAACTCTTTTACTTTTCCTTTCCAAGAAGAGAACCATGCTACCTTTTTGATCTTTAATTTTTCATCTATTTAGTCATTTACCCACTTAATGCAAGGGATCTCCTTGTTACCCTGCCATAAGAATAGTTTATTGTGGCCTTTAAATGAGCAATCGCTACTTGACAATTTTTTTCTTGAGTTTTGTTATACAGTGTCTAAGACAGGGCTAGTTTAGGTGTATAATCCTGGTGGTTATTTTGAATATTTGCTTGTGAATTGTCTTCAAGATTAAATATTGTAAACTGACAGTTTTCTGAGTACACTTAGCTGCAAGAAAAACCCATTGGGACTCATCTGGTCATCATCTGGTCATTTGAAAATCGTAACTTTACTACAAACCCCCTTGTATCTCATGACTGAAATGTCAGATTTTTTCATTGTGGCAACAGCAGGTCTTCGGTGTATGTGCTGTGCCACGTGAGACGTTTGTGAGGGTAATTCAATAAAAAATAAAAAAGTTGCTTGACATATACAGCAACCGGTGTAACAAGCTGAATCTCATGGCAGGAGAGAACATCCTTGTACAGTACTAAGGTGAACAAAAAAAAATCCCCCAAAAGAAAGTAGCAAAGAACACTTCTAACACCCCTCCCCCACCCCAAACATTTGAAAGGAAAATGAAAAGCCAAAGCACTTCATGTTGTAAATTAAGAAAATCTCTGGTATATGGGATTAGGAAAAAATTTTCCAACAGAAACTTTTTTTTTTTGTAATTACCCACTTTAAAGCTGAGGCACAGCTCATTGCTGCCTCTGGCCGCTGAAAGGCAGCACTTCCACTTCTGGACTGCGTGACAATTCCTATATACCTGAACCTGAGCTATTTCCACAGATCTATTTTGTTTTTGACTCCGTTCAAAGAACATTTTTCATGCCCTCTCACTCAAACTCTTATTCCCAAATCTGAGGAAGAAGCTCAATAGCTTCAAGAGTAAAATAGCTCCTAGCAGCCTCAAATTGTCTTGCTATGAGCATGCAGTCTTGTGCATGTTATCACCAAATAAGAGATCTCAAAATAAATAGTACACTATAAAGAATTTTTGGACAGCTTTGTGGCTGGTTGATATATGTCATGAAATAAAACTGCATTAAATTTTTCATGCAGGGTTTTACTTCCAAAGTTTATCAACTCCTATTGGTAATTGCTTTCTGCTCTAAGGATCTGTTTTAAGACTGAAGTAGTGAAGTTGCATGTTGCCTTTGCCAGCATTTCTATCAGCAGACTTTTTTTATCTTGTTCTTTAACATCGCTTCAGGCAGTTTGAGCACTTGCAGATGGGCAGTACAAGTACAAGATCTGTGTTGCCAAATGAACTCATTGGGCTGCTTCTAACTTCCCTAGCAGCCAATACCGCAAAAAGTGACAAAGACTAATAGGTATGGTGGAGAAATAAACATAAAGGGTTACCACTTTCTTGGTGAAGCTGTTGATGAGGACATATCACTTCAATCTTGGAAGCTGATTTTCTGACAGATACTCCCACACTTTGTGGGCAGAACTGTCACAGGCAAATCTAACTGAAGATTTTTTTTGAGAATAGTAAAATTTCATTCCTTCCTTTCTTCTGAAATTATAAGTGCAACTAATATTTCATGTCAGATTTACTTACGTTGGAATTTAATCTTAAATCTTCTTTTCCATAAGACAAATAGCAATATCAGTATCTCCAGATCTTTGCTAGTTTGGAGCAATGGTGATCCTAGACATTTTTGTGCTTGGCACAGTGCAAGGATGAGAAAACCCCAGTACATCTGAAAGGACCATTCCTGGGCAACAGGGGAATGAAGGTAGAGATTTTAAAAATAAGGAGACCTGGTGGCCTGACTCCTCCAAACTATGTTGCAGAATAGTGTCCAAATCTCCCTCACTTAAAATTTAAAGTCTGCCCAGGCCTTATTAATATTTCAGTATCAGTCTCTCACAAATTATAATAGTTGGTATTTGTGAGCTTGTACTGATTGTCCAATGTGGTGAATGGAATTACACCACTAGGTGATACTACCTTGCACGACAAAGAGTCACTGTGTGAAAATATATCCCAAATATGTCACTATTGCTGTATTATTCATTAGAGTCACTCATGTCATCGTGGTTTAGGCCAAATCAGCTACTGGAGATGTTGGGGACCCCAGATGGGACCAACAGATGCTCCCCGCTACCCCTCTTCAAAAAGAGAGGCAGAGGAGGGAAAAAGAGACTTAAGAGTTTAGAAGGAACTAAGCTACTTTAATGAGATATTAATAATAAAATACAAAGTAAATAATGAAATATATACAGAACCGTATCAAGCTCCCAGGAGGGCAATCACGACACCGGCTGGCACTGGGGCAGTCCCAGGCTGGACTCAGTGACGGACAGGAACTCGATTCTGGATCTGCATTCAGGATCGGGACCAAATGCAGACGATTGAAGGGAAGAGAGCGAGAGAGCGAGGAGAGAGAGAGCGAGAGAGCGAAAAAAGAGCAGAGAAAGAAAGAGACCTGACCCTTTGATCCCTCAGCTTTTATCCTGAATATGACGCAGTTGGAATGGAATACCCCATTGGTCAGTTTTGGGTCACCTGTCCTGTCCACTCCTCCCCGCAGGTGGGACCCCACTGCGCTTTTCTGCTTCCGACCCTCCAATGGGGCAAGTAACCAAGTGAGCTGCCCTTGGGTGTTATAGCAATAAGTGTAAGCGAGAGCCTCCCTGCATACCATGCCTGGGCATCAGCTATAAACACAGGTCTGGTCACTCTGAGAGCGAACGTTGCCTGCACAATATGCTGTTAATTTCAGTAGTTAGAAGAGGCCCAGCTAAGAAGCAAAGTTACTGAACAAAATTGGTCCTGTTTTACCTCAAACCAGGACACATGTCAAATTGACAATGTTGTCACAGCTGTTCTGAATTTCTCAGTTCTTCTCTCTCCTTTGCCTTGAATCTCTTTGATTTTTTTTTGTTTGTTTTATTTTAAATAGTGGAAAGAAAAGTGTATTGAGCACTTGTTATTTTTGCTCAAGAGAGGATCAAAATACATTACTTTTGTTTCTGTTTACTTAAGCCCTATCATCATTGTGCGTGTCTGTCAGAAAAGCATGAGCAGTGTCTCTCGTGCTTTTTCTGCCAGACAATATCAGGCTTCTTTGGGAAAGAGATGAGAACAATATTAAGAAACTGATGGATTATTTGGATTTGGGAGGAAAATCTGTTTCAACTGTTTCTCCACAGGGATATCATGTGGAGCCAGGGCAAAGACTTAACATAACTGTAATTATGTTTTTTTCATGTATCAGGATAAGTTGTCTTGAAAGTGGAATAGAAGTTGGAAAATTTGCTAAGCAGAAATTTATACACAGTGGAAGTTTATCAATCTAAATTAAACATAATTGTAAAATGACTGACTTGTGTTACAATTATTTTGAAATTATGGCCTAAATAGTTAAAAAGAAAAATAAAAACTTGTAGTATTTGAAATAGTAGATTAAAATTTTCAGAAGCAGTTGAGGAGCCTTTGTCCAGAAGTCTTTCTAACCTACTAAACCACTTGTTCTTGTAAATAAAAAACCTCCAACACTTTAGCAAGGAACGTTGAGCTGTTTCTGTCTTACTGTTGACAGGTACTTACTGATATTAAAACAAGATTGTGGAAGATTAAAAAAAGAAATGATGGATGACCTGTAAATGAAGTTTAGATGAGTACAAAAGATAAAAATCCACCTGTACTGTAAACTGAATTTTGGAAGTTCAGGAAAACATCTGAAGCTGACTGAAAACTTTCTGCTGAATGGAGCGAAGCCAGGAGAATATCACAAGGTTGCAAAATTAAGGAGGCAATTATTAAAGTGGAAGTATTCTAAAACTGTAATAAACACTTGTTTCCAGATGAGAACCAGAAAATACCAGGAAAAGCCTGAAACTGAATTTAGGAGGCATCTTAGTGCAAACTTGGAAAAGGTTGAACTGCGTTGGATGACAGATTCTAACTTGATTTGCCTGCAATGAATTTCATTAATCCTGTTGGAAGTAGCTGTTTAAGCAGCCTTCTGATGCTATACGACAATATCATCCCCGTCACATACATGCTTTTCTTTGGTGCCTATTTTCAAAATAATTTCATGCATAAACTGCCTTCAGTAGCTATGCATCAATTTGTCATTTTAATATTCCCTATACTGTTTCATATTCAAAATTCAGATTTTTGATAGTAAAAATTCAGATTTTAATAGTGGGAATTAAATGCTAATCCATAAGTGTTTCTAACCTTCAGTATCTTAGACCTAAGTACATACATTTTGATTTCCAAACTGAGCCTTTGTTATCAGTCTTTAGAATAGAAAGAAGATACCATTATAGGCTCAAATATTATTTAAAATGGTGGTTGGAAAAACACTATTTTTTAAGCAGCTAGGCTTAAGGTTCTTGCTGATCTGTTTCTAAGCTAGAAAAAGATTATGCTGGGTTTGGAATATATTCCTGCCAGAAACTTTCCTTCAGTTTCTGCTCGGTTTAGCTCCCAAACACACTTTCTGAAAGAAAGGGAGGTGGAAATAGAAACATGCAGTGATTTGATCATTAATGGTGAAAAGTACTTTTTAAACACCATCTGTAACATGCATTTCTATTGAGCTGAGAGGAAGCTGTGAGAAAACAAATTGAACAACTTTACTGGTTCTGGCTGGGATGGTGTTAATGTTCTTCCCAGCAGCCCACAGGGTACTCTGCTCTGTGTTTGTGACTATAATGGTGCTGGTAACTCACCAGTCTTTTGACTATTGCTGGGCAGTGCTGGCACAGCATCAAGGCTTTCTCTGCTTCTCACTCTGCCTCCTCCAGCAAGCAGTCTAGTGGTAGGAAGAAGCCGGCAGGAGACACAGCTGGGATGGATGACCTGAACTGTCCAAGGGGTATTCAATATCATTCAACATCATGGTCAGCAGTAAAGACTGCTCTTGCCAAAGTAGCCATTGCTCGGAGACTGGCTGGGCATCAGTCCGCTCGTGGGAGGTGGTGAATGATTGTGTTTGCACCACTTTTTAAAAAAAATCTCTCTTATTAAATGTTCTTTATCTCAGCCCATGACTTTTCACCCCCCATGAGCAAGCCTGGGTCAATGCACAGTAACCACACAGCTTGTAGATGAGTGACCTGTTGTTTTCTTTTTTGTTTGTTTGTTTCCTCCTAAACTTGAAAACCACAGGAGAATAATTAAAACTTCAGTTCAGAAAAATAGCACATAAAAAAATTTACATTTCCTAGAATCACCTAAACCCTATTAAGGGACACTTTAGGGAGTACATGAATTATGAATGGCTACCAACTAATTTGCTCGGGAAAGTAATCTATTTCTTTCATTACTGCTGTATAATTTTAGCCTTTAGGTAAAAAAAATCCTATTGTATTTAAGTTTATTATATGGTATACTTACTATATTATAACTTATCTTTACAAGGTCTCCACAACTCTTCAAAAGTGTTAATTTAATTTTCTGTATCTTCCCAGGGAAGGGATGGTCTCAGCAAAGCAGAGGGCTGTGAACCATTTCATTTTTCAAGCCAGAGTGTATGCTCATGTAAGTTCAACCAAAGACTTCAACTTGGCATCTCTCACAATCAAACAGTGAATTAATACAAAGACTCCCTGAAAGTTCCTCCTTGAAAAGTTTCAAGTGCAGATGTTTTACCATGGTAGTACATACCCTAAAAATAATTCTTGTTGAGCTACTACAGACTGTAAAAAGGGAAGAGAAATGTTCGAGAAATATTTTAAAATATATTACTGTGGAACAGTTACATGGAAATAAAAGTAGGACTACTCTGTTGTCTACTTCACTCATCAGGGGAGTATTGTGTGCATTTTCATGCAAACAATAGGCCAATAAAACATCCCCTAGGATTCTGTGGAAGCAGACAAACACATTAGCTCACTTAACCCACCTTCAGTTGCCCTGTAGCAGAATTCCCTATTCCACTTATGTTTTCTCAGGGGGTGAACAAGTGTCTTCTCGGGGTGTACAGAAGCATGCTCTAGGAAAGAGGCGAAGCAGACAGACCAGCCTGGCTGGTGGCGAGGCCGAAGGCTGACGCCCTCTCCCTCCCGCTGCTCCTCAGCTGTCAGTCACCCACCCCTCTGCCACTCAGCAGCACCGGGGTGTCTGGTTCTCAAAGGAATATAGGAAAGTGCAGCACTCACATCCTGCTGGTTTAAGTTTCTGGCTCAAATTATGTACAAATTACTTATATATGTGTGTGTATGTGTTTCTTAAATAGAAAATATATATTGTGGGATGTGTTTAGCTGACAGTGTATTTCATAGCCTTGCAGGCCCTTGCATGTTACCGGGAAAAGTTGTATGGGCACCCACTTTCAAGCTGTGCTGTGGATAATATGACGCTAATTAAATAGAATTAATATTTGTTGTTCAGCAGAAGAATCTCAACATTTCCATTTTCCCTGTGAAAGCAGCAGCAACAATGGTTGTGCTTCTCTTTCTTCACCTTCTTTACTCCAAGTAAAGCAAACAGATCATAGAATCATAGAATGATTAGAGTTGAATGAGACCTTAATGATCATCTAGATCCCTCTGCAATGGGGAGGGACACCTCCCACTACACCAGGTTGCTCAAAGCCCCATCCAGCTTGGCCTTGAACACCTCCAGGGATGGCGCATCCACAACTTCTCTGGGCGACCTGTTCCAGTGCCTCACCACCCTCACAGTAAGGAATTTCTTCCTAGTATCTCATCTAAATCTCCCCTCGTTCACTTTAAAACCGTTACCCCTCATCCTATCACTATACTCCCTGATCAAGAGTCCCTCCCCATCTTTCCCATAGGCTCCGTTTAGGTACTGGAAAGCTGCTATAAGGTCTCCCTGGAGCTTTCTCTTCTCCAGGCTGATCAACCCTGATGAACCTTCTNCACTTGGCCTTGTTGAACTTCATGAGGTTGGCACAGGCCCACCTCCCAAGCATGTTCAGGTCTCTCTGGATGGCATCCCTTCCCTCCAGAATGTCAAGCACACCACACAGCTTGGTGTCATCAGCAAACTTGCTGAGGGTGACTCAACCCCACTGTCCCTGTCACCGACAAAGATGTCAAACAGCACCAGTCCCAGGACCAACCCCTGAGGAACACCACTCATCACTGGACGCCACTTGGACATCAAGCTAACTGCAACTCCTTGAGTACGGCTATCCAGCCAATTTTTTATCCACTGAGTGGTCCACCTGTTGAATCCATGTCTCTCCAATTTAGAGACCAGGATGTCATGTAGGACAATATCAGATGCTTTGCACAAGTCCAGATGTCCTCAGTGTTCACATCAATGAGAACATCTTTATTAAAAACAGGCATATAACTCTGTTGCAGGCATGCTAAACTGGTAATAATGCTGTACAGAAAAGTTACAGCATGAAATTTAAAAGCACCTTTTTTTTTCCTTATTAAGAAGGACAACAATTTACCTTGGAATTAATATAAACTTCTTATTTTTATGGGTTGTAACACATTGTTTTCCTTGTTGTGTACAAGAGGCCTCTGTGGTGTTTTTTTCTTTTTTTTTTGTCATATAGGAATTTTCTTTGTGTTTTACATTAATGACTGATTTCAGTCCAAGTTAAAACGCAGGACTGGCCCAGTGATGCTGTGCTGCTTTACGCCGCATGTGACCCTGAAACCGTGAAACAGTGGCTCAGAGAAGCAGATGTGCAGGGAGGAGCAATGCCTTAATGAGAACTGCAATCTTCCTTGTGCTCCTAATGGTTTTAGCTTTCCAGTGATCAAGCATTATTGATTTTCCTTCTCTCCTTTCCTCACGTTGAGACTGTTTTCTGTGACTTGTGGTGAATTAAATGCTAAGCCATAGCATCAGCAGAAATCCTTCAACCAGTACAGGCAAGGGGAACCATTCGGTTTGTTAAGGGTTTTACTCCCTTTATTGCTGCTGCTTCTTTCTTTTTTTTTTTTTTGTGTTGTTTTTTTGTTAAATATACGTGCCTATAACAAAGTGGTTACCCACCAGCTGCAGCAAGCAAACCAAACTGTACGTGCTCAGTGTTGCTGTGCTCCCCTGGCTCAGAAACAGCACTGGGACTGTGGTGGCATTGCCCTGCATTATTCAACATCAGCCACCCTTAGACACATGCATATTAGTAATTCCTTTGGTCCGCCTTTCTTTGTGGTCTCCATGGCAACTGTTTCCATTGCTGTTAGCATCTCTGGGGCCCAGCCTTGCTCACATGCATCTCAGCTGCTCCTCTCCTAACACAGCAATTAATAGCTGTGGTGTCACTATATTTAGATGCCTTGTGTCCTCTGTATTATTTGTCTCTGAGAGAAATGTCTGCAAGGTGCCCCTGGCCAGTGCTGGCTGTGCTGCCAGCACAGTTGCTGCAGCCAGTTGCTGCCTTCTGTGGCTTCTTCTGAGGAGGTCACTGGGGAAGCTCAGTCTCTGCTGCCTGTGCTGCTCTGGACCAAAGTGCTTGCGGGTGCTGGTTACGGGCCTCAGCCTTTGCACCAGTTGTGTGCCAGCTCCGCTTCTGCACTTTCTGCAGCTTTCATTGGAAACAAGCAAGGTGAGGTGTTGTAGAGGGCCCTGGTAGGAGTGCAGCCCCACTGGCACCAGGTTGAGTGATTTAAGCCTAAACTCAGAAGTTTAGCCTCCCAGTCCCCAAGTTTCCCATCACAGATAATGCATGGTATCACTTATTCCCAGCTCCACATTGTAAAATACCCTTCAAGGCTATGATCATGGAGGGAAATGCAATTTTTAAATGCTTAAATGCCAGAATCTCTGAATAACATCCTGTGCTGGCCACTGGAAGTACTGGAAGCACTTCCCCACAACACTGCCCTGTAAAAAGAAGTTTTTAAGAAGAGCTCTGCTAAAAAGAGAGATACAACATTTTGAAATCCTAGATTCTATGATTTCATTTTAGCAATGACTATTGGTCAGATTAAATATATGAAAAATAAAGCTTTTACAAGATTTCTGAGATGCTTACTGAGAAAATCACAAATTCTAAATTAGTCTCTGCCATTTAATATTCAGTATGACAGTCTCTTGGTGTTCAGCTGCATTTCACAGGAAGATGGGCTACTGCTTGTTTTAAAGCAGAATCCAAAGTAGCCTGGAAAGGTTCCTTTTCCCTTTCTTTTTTTTTTTCTGTACAGATTTATTACATCAATTATAAATTTCAAGTGTGGCTTGGATTATTTTAGAATGTCTGCTGGACTGCAAAGTATACAGTGGGATGCTATTTGAGAACCTTGGAAGCATGAATTAAAGTGCATGCTTTTGTGCAAATATTATCAAATCCTCTTTTTCATTCCTATGCTAAACAGACAAGCAATTGAATCACGGATTAAAATTGTGCTTATCACTGTTTCAGATTAAAAAAAGAAGGTTTTTTCTATTTCATTTTTCTGTTTTTTTTTTTTTTTTTATTATTTTTTTTTTTGTCCTCTTAGTACAGCTGTGGAGCACCAATGCTAAATCTCAGGAATGTATCTTAAGGAGGAATGCACAGGTTGAGAAACCTGCATGTAATACTATTACTTCCCAAAGCCTCTTCTTGTAACACTGAGCTTCATGAGTGTCTGACCCTTTAAATCCTGAAAAGGATGGAGAGTCATCCTAATAGAACTCCCCTTTTTATTTTCACCCACTCTATTACTGTATTCATTGAGGGTGTTGTTACTTTATGCTTTTGAGTAATAAGGACTGCAAATAGACAATGTCACTTAGTGCCTAGGTGGAAGGTGCTGTATGGTCCCACAGGCCACAACTGCTGCTGCAGTAGCTCTGCTCTCTCCCCCTTTCTTTTTCTCGGTTTGCAGATAAAAGCAAATGCAGTCTTGAGTCTGCAAGAGCTCTGAGTTCTGAATGCTGCAGTGCCCAGCCAAATGGTTATTTAAATAAACAAAAGGCAGTGTCTCAAGATCAAAGAGACTGGAGAATTGCATTAACAGCAGACGAAACCACCCCATGAAAAAATGTGGCTGCTCTACAGGGTAAGGTAGATTTAAACAAACGGGGCTGGACCACCGAGGTGGGCTAGATGCAGCAAAGGAAAGGCAGGTAGAAATAGCCAGCTCAGTGCTCCGTGCAGCCCCAGCCTGACTCCCATTGGTCCTTGTTTTAATGCTGTTTCTGTACGCTTCACTGGGGCCCCTCGGTTGCTTCCCAAGGAGTCATCGCTGCCATGCACAGTGCCTGAGGCTGCGCCTTGCTGGAGGACTGGAAGCGGCTGGGTCCGGAGGCTGGCTGCTTGCCATCACAGCCTCCCCGGCCAGAAGTTAAGTCTTCACCTCCAAACTAAGTTGCATGCCATTTCTCTAGTGGGAAAAGTCTCTCTGGACTCTGGACCACCACTGGCCTGGGCTGGCAGTATTTCAGCAGTGGTGCTCCTTGGAGCAGGGCCGACCTGGGCCAGGAAAGGTCCTAAGCATTTATCAGCGTGGTATCACCCCCCAATGCTGTCAGTGCACTGGTGTAGATGCAGCGCCGAAGGACACTGAAACATGGAACAGATGTGGCTAGCAAGACAACCAAAGCTAGTCACTGAAGTACGTTATAATCCTGACACGCATGCTGTCTGGCACCATGTATCAGAGCAAGCGATACAGCGCCTTGCGTTCCCTGCAACACAAGCAATGAGCTGCCGCCACCTCTCTTAGCCTTTGCAGCGCCTGCTCATAACTCCTGGAAAATGGCTTCTTTCCACCTGACTCCCCTAATTTTCTAGAGTGCTACTTTAATATTATACCTTTTGCTCCTCTTCCCAGAAAAACTACTGGTTTGTTGAGAATTAGAAAGTATTACGAAGATTTATTTTGTATGGGTTTTTTTCTTAAGAAAAGACAGATTCCAGTGAAAACTGTGTAGGCCTCATCTTAGAGACTTAAAACTTTGTGTGTAGCAATATTGTTTAATTCCCTTGCCAGACATGAATTATCACATATATCTGTTGTGGTAGGTGTGGACTCATGTGGCAGAGTCTGAATCAAAGTTAGACTTTTCCTGCATTACAGTGTGATTGGATCCAGTGTTGCAGTTCATTGTTCATCTGTATTTACAGAGTAAATCATAATAAATGCCTGGTGGTGAAATGACTGACAGTTACTGATCAGATTCAATTACCATTGACTGAAGCAAAAAGAAATGAAAAGAATTGGCTAGGGATGTCTATCACCAACAGAGCTTGCACAGTGTGGTCAAGAGAAGTGCAACGCATTCCCAGTTAGCCTGAGGTTGATTTAACACCTTGACACCTGGCTGCTTTGCTATTCATGCTCTCATAGTCCATTTTCTGTTACAGGAATGCAGTACGTACCGAGTGTGAGAGCGCTGCAAAGGTGATTTTTGTTAAGGCATCTTTCCCTTAAGATTTTTTTTTAAAATGTATGTACTAAACCATGTGAAGAACAAATGATGAGACGAAGAAACAAAAAAGCCCTAACCTTCAGTAAGTTAGAGTTACAGAAATATGTGGCAAAGTTCAGATCTGTGTTTCATTTCACCCAGTCTGGACTTGAAAAATCCATCTGGCCCATTCTTCAGTAAGAGGGATGAAGCATCACCGCCATTTGAGGACCAGTAGGTTGATGGAGAGGTTCCCATGCAAAATGGCCATGAGGTCTGCTGTCAAAATACTTTAAACAAACAAACAAAAAAAATTGTCATGTCTGCCCATGATACAATTGTAAAATATTTCCAAAAGGAAAGAATAACGTGAAGGTTTTTTTTTTTTTTAAAAAAAAGATAAAAATCCTGGAATGTTGGACATTTCCTAGTTCTAAACAGTGATTCTGAAAATAAGAGCATAAGCAGGTACAGCATATCAGAAAACATTGCTTTCAGGTGTGGCTGAACATACAGTTTTAATATCTTTCTCTGTTAAGGCTGAACTTTCTCTGGTTGTTTTGTGGTCCTGAATGCTTTCTTGCATGAATCAAGTATTCAGATCTCATAAAATCCAAAAAAGATCATCCATAAAGCTCATCCTCAAAGTCACACAATGCATTTTTTACAGAAGCATTTTCCAAAATATGCCCAGTGCTAAAGATATTGAACTGAACCAATTTCAGATGCGCTCCAAAAGTATGCAGAAAAAAAGAGTTGGATAGTGATGTGTTAGCATTGTCTCCAGTCACCAGTCTCTAAGTTTAGATTTTCAGGCAAGTGAAATCCAGCAGGTTCCACATCTTGCCCACTCATGCATCATGAATAATTTAGTTTCTAATTTAATCTGGATTTAGCAGTGCTTTCACGTGCTGTTTGTTTCACCTTTATAATACCAAATCTCTTGTTTGAGGTAGAACATTTTATTTCCTGTTGATATCGATGCCTTTGTGTTTTTTTGCACCCCTCTGTATTCTGTGTCTCATCTTCTATTTTAAATTATTGTGGTTACATACCACAACCAATTTACAGCAGCAGGAGTGTAATTAAAAATAATAGCCATAGCAGCTGTATTGAAAAAACAGTCTTTCCCTATACCAGTTAATGACAGATCTTGTGCTAATCTGAATGCAAAACATGCTTCTTTAAAGGCTTTTACCAATATGAAAGGGAATGAAAACCCATTAATAACTATATTCTACTGCAAGGTTTTGAAAAAAGAAGACCTCCCCCCTCCTGTCTCCTGGAAATTGCATCCCTTATGTCTGGGAATCTGTAAAATGCAGATGATTTATACCACCAACAGTCTCCAGGTCCCTGAGAAACAGCAATGAAACGCTTCACAAGAAAGTCTCTAGGGGCTCAGGCACAATCATCTACTGTGGAAGAACTGGACAGAAGGATATTTACTGTGTAGTGTTTCTCAGACCGTGGTAAATAGAAAGTTCAGAATGAAAAGAAAGAAATTACGAGTAAGAAGAGGGGTAAGGCTGTCGGTTCAAGGTGAAATATTCTTGTTGTCCTCAACACCCCCTAGTCAAGGAAGAACAGGGCTGCAGAGACAGTATTAGCCCAAATTGTTTTGAAATCTCTGAGGTTAATAAAAAGAAATCCTGAAATGCTTTGAGGACTTGAAAAGGAGATCTAAAATCTTTTAAAATTTTCAAGATTTTTTCCTTCAGAAAATACTTTCCTCTTCTACTTGAAACTGAAACTTTCTGCAGGGATACATGGATTTCAGTTTACTTGTACTAGAAATAAGTGCTTTGATTAAATGGACTATTTTGACATTTTTATTTGTAAAGATCTTCAAATGTTTATTATTATATACAAAATCAAATTTTGAATGAAACATAATAATTATTTAAATTAACCAGAAATGAAAATTTGCTTCCAGAGTGGACAGATGTAGATGATTCTATGCTGCTACGGTTTTCCCTGTAGCTAGATGGGGAAAAATGAAAATAGAAACAAACAATTGAGATAAAGCACACTGCTAGTATTAAGTCCTTCCCCAGGGGTACTACTATGTCATTTACTTTTGTTTGGAATATGCTTGGAAGTGGAGTGTACTGAATCATGCCGTCAGCAGAATTTTAGGCTTGTCAGTAAGAATTTATGATAGGCTACTAAGAGCATTTTCAGGCTCCCTCTTAGTCAATCATCCATTAAGGGAAGGCAGAGTTATTCACACAATCCCTTTGGCAGTTGCTTGTATGGGGTGTAAAAACCTAGTGTATGGGAATGGTGGTTTGCCACATCTGCTTTTCACCAGGGTAAAGGACAGTGTGCATGAAAACAGACCCCAGGCTCCTTCTGTACATGTACAGCATGCTGTGGAGGTTTTGTTGTTTGCTACATAGAAAACGTCAAGCTGAGGTTCTTTATTTGGACAAGGCACAAGTTGTCTTTTTTATATTGGGTTATTCAATTTAGTTTTTAAGCCTGGCACAATAAATACGCAGAGAAAAACTAACTTTCTTGGTAATTTGGGGAAAAGGAGACAATTCTAGAGGGATCTTTTGCAAAAGCAAAACCTTCTGTCCATATGAGGTGTGCTTTCATCAAGGGGTTATGGCTGAAAGTTTTAAACTCATGCTTTGCATGCCACTTCCATAAATTAACTCTCAGCTGCAGCACAGTCTTAAACCTCTGCCCTAGCAATTTTGGTTAATAGTAACGTTCGGTCAATAATTGCCATGTCCCACCTGCCACTCTCAGTACAGTCATGATATGTTCCCTTTCTATGAAGATCTTGATAGTTTAGGGTTAAGGTACTGGGAATTCAGGGGAGGTAGGAAGTTGGGGTGGGGAAGCTGGGCCACGTTAGCCATGTGGTCTTTAGATAAGCTGTGTCAGGTGAGGGGTAGCCTTTGGTATAACTCGTAAGAACATGAGAGAGAGATAAAACAGGGATGGTAAGGAAGTGAAGGATGGTCCAGAGAGATTATTCATATTGCACCATGGATGCGTCTCTACTGCATCTCTGTACAGAACTGAAAATCTTATAGTTCTGCTGCCTCCCCCAACTGCCCTTCGGTGTTGCTGCTGCTCACAGCAGTGTCTCTGTGGGCGTGTAAGGTATGGAAACGGCAAAATGTGGAGGACAGTCTCAAACCACACACCAAAACCATAGATTTTTTTTCCCTTCCCTTTTCTTTCTTCCACAGGGCACATATGCCGTATTTTCACAAACTGATCATAAGAAAGCCAAAACAAGACTCCAGAGAAACCCCCTTGCAGTTACATCCTTGCCATTAAAATATGGATGCTCTGCTATTTCTGTGTTGTCTGTGATGAAGCAGGAACTTGTGGAAGCTGTGTGTTTTCCTCCAGAGAGTTTTGTGGATCTGTGCAGGGAGAAGGGAGATGTGGCCACAGGTGATGCTGGTCTGGCAGCCCTTCCCAGCCCCGCGTCACCTGGTTTGTCTGTCCTGCTGGTACTGCTCTCCTGCTGTGGTGCCTACTGCTTTATCAGCTCCTGTTCTAAAGAAGGTCCAAAATCAATCTTATGACTCTTTCTTTCTCTTAAAAACCCTCTGTGAGTGAAATCTTGCCTAATTGCATCAGCTGTAGATGACCAGAGTTCAATTTCCTCCTCCCACTAGGTGTATTTATACCCCTTTAGCTGCTCCTGTTTCTCATTGCAACAAAGGGGACACATGTGAAAACCCCTCACAGACTTTGCGGCAGATGAAAACTTCTAGAACTGCTTGTGTAGAATGCAGAGTGACCCCATATGTGTTGCCGTGCTCTAGGATAGTAAGTTCTTTCACTGAATATTTAGCTATGTGGCTAAATCACATCACCCTTTTCAGCACTTTTTGTTCCCCCGTACCACAGCCTCCCTCCCCGAGTACACCTGACACTGCTGGGTGATTGTGGACAACTAGTAAGGTAACTTGCTTGTGTGTGCGTTGTCTTGTGTTAGTTATACAGCTTTACTAATATCAGTATTGAGTGTCCTGCTCTATGATAGCTCTAATGGTATATAGACAGATATGTATGTAATTTACTGACTGGGAAATGCACAAAACCAAACCAGATCATCAGGAGTCCACCCTAGTCAGTGTATTGCTAGTCACTTTTCTTCAGAAAAAGATCTTATCCTACACCAAGATAATTATGTTGGTCTGTCTCTGTATAGGTCGAATAAATATAGCTCAAAAAAAAAAAGTATCATAAAGAAATAAATGAGTGAGACTGGTGTCATGAGAATACTTCCATCTAAAAAGGTCCTGTGGGTATGTTTGCTTGTATTGAGTCTGGCTGGGATGAAGTTAACCTTCCTCATAGCAGCCCTCATGGTACTGTGCTGTGTATTTCTAACAGATCAGTGCTGGTAGCACAGCACTGTTTTGGCTACTGCTGAGCAGTACTGGCACAGCACCAAGGCTGTCTCTCCAACCCACCCCCAGCCAGTAGAAGGGGACACAGCCAGGCAGCTGACCCAAGCTGACCAAAGAGATATTACGTACCCTGTGACTCTGTGCTCAGCAATAGAAACCAACAGAAAGGGGAGCTGGGGGGTGGGGCGCATTCATTATTAGGCTTTTGCCTTTGGAAGTGACCACTCTGCATAGAGGCCCTGCTTCCTAGGAAGTGGCTGCTGATGGGAAGTAGAGAGTCAATCTTTTTGCTTTCCTTTGCTTCCACGAGGCCTTTGGTTTTCTTCATCAAACTGCCTTTATCTCAGAGACTCACAAGTTTTTAATTTTATTTTCTCTCCCCTGTCCATTTGAGGAGGGCGAGTGATGGAGCGGCTTGGTGGGCACCTGGCAGCCAGCCAAGGTCAACCCACCACAGCACTGAAGTTCCTTTCTGCTGGTGCAAGCCTTTTTCTTCCTTATCCTGAACTAGAAGGTATCAGCAAGGCTGTTCGGCTCTGCTGGTATAGCCTGACATCTCAGCAGGCATTTCCAATGGCAGAGTAGTACATGCACAGACAATGATGGTGAAGCAATCACTCACAACAGGTCGAAATCATTAGCACCTTCTTTACACTGTTCATCTTTGGAAGCAAAACCTGCTACTGGTGATTTCTTTCCAGCTGTTTCTTAAGTGGCAAAGCATGCTTGCCACAAAACATCTGGGGGATGGCAGATGTTTCTTCAGGGTGTGGTAATTCACATGTGGAAAGATGAAGGCTTTGCAATAAAGCAGACAGACCTGTAAAGATTGAGTAACCACACAATAGCAAAGGCATGAAGTGAACATGATCTTTCACTCAGTGAAATGCTGTAAGGAGGCTAAACTCCGTTCTGCACTACACCTTGAGCAGCTGCTTAGCCAGGTGAAAAGTAGATGTGAAAACCTATTCTAATTTACATTAGAAGAGAAAAGAGTGAGAAATCAAGTCCAGTCTTAAGGGTCTTAATGTCCAATCTTAACGTTTGGATGCTCAGAGGCCACAGTGGTACAATTTATGAACCTGGACTAAGTCTTAGAGGCTGCCTCTGAACTCCATCTGGATGATAAACACAATGTTCCACTAACTTGAATAACAACAAAATCTGCCAGACAGTTATCATATGGGTGTATTGATTTCCTTTTTTGTGGTTTTGTGTGCACAAACCAACGAACACTCCTTGTTATTTATTTCCATTTTAGCAGGTAAAAGCAGTTCTTGGGGTTCTGTCCATTATTTACAGTTTATATGTGCACAGCTGTGTCAGTCATATGCCTCCTGCAAGAAATTGCTTCATCTCAGAGGATGCAAAGACCTCAGCAATTGGAGGTATCTTCCCAGTTGGTCTCAATAGCCACATGAAAGAAGTGAACACGCAACTTTGTTTTTTATCAAGGCAGGTGGCAAACTTTGCCTGTGTGAATAAACTCAGGGAAAGAAGACTCCACATCACCTCCCATTTGCCTCTGCCTCCCAGCAAGTCATCAAGTGTCTGGGCAGCCTGCTGCAGAGAGCTTGGCTGTGGCAGAGCCTGCACAGCAGCCTGAGGACATGTCACGTAGAAACAGCAATCGTGGGCTGGGTATGGGTCTTATTGGCAAAGCACTGGCAGGACAGCACTCGGCACAGACTGCAGAGCTGGCAGAGACTGTGCAAGCACCACGCCAGCCCCTGAGCTAAGGGCACAATCATGCTGCCTCCAGGAAGCACATCTGGTGGCAGCTGTACAGGCACAGCCTTTCTCAGGCTCAGGTGCTCGCTCCTGCAGACTGCTCCCTCGCCTCCGCGGAGCTTGTGGGTCCAGCAGCTGGTGACAGATGCTGAGCACAAATGCAGGCATCACGTTCACTGCATTTTGTTTGCCATGCTGGCAGCTGCTCCAAACTGGCTTCAGCAAATGCCTTGCACTTGGATAGGATAATTTTTTAAAGTTCTTTATGGAAGAAGAGAAAGAGGGAGAAACGGAGAAGAGAAATCTAAACTTTTCCAAAAAACAGGAGTGATCAAATAACTTTCAGCTGCCTAACTTTGTAAACGTGGCTGGTCTGCCTCTCCCGAGTTAATGTCCATGCTTACATAAATGCAGAATGACTTGCTAGAAATGGAATAATTTATTCCTTGTCCTCACAGAGATATCCAAAATAGCTTTGCTATTCCTCTTCTGAAGTTTGCATGTCTGTGTTTAGGAAAAATTTATTCAACAGAACCACAGTTTTATTTTAATTAACCTTAGCTGTGTTGTGTGATGGAAGACAAGTTACCTGCTTACGTTTTGCTAAATCTGGAACTTCCACCAACAAAAAAAAGTTCTTTTGGAAGTAGCAAATGGAACCTTTTTTTCCACTAGAAGTCATTTAAGCATATCTTGTGTATTTGGGAGCACTAGAGTAAATGAAACCTGATTTATCATGTGTTTGTACCTTGTCATTAGTTGATGTTAGTTGTGGTTAGGAGACCAGGAAGGTTGAAGCTCCACTTGAAGCTTTTCCTGTGTTTGAAGCTTTTAAAAGATGGCTTCTCTCCCACTCAGTTTGAAGCCTGTGTAGGTGCGGATGAGGGTGCACTGTAAGTGATCGGCTACATGGCAGCAGTCAGCTACAGCTGGTCCTTCATTCAACTCTGCCTGTGCAGTAAGTGCAGCTCCATGCATGCTAGTGCAAGGGATGCTGATCCTTGCCCCAGTGTGGTACAAGGTGCAGGTGGTGCCTGAAACATCGTCTTGATGCATGCCTGTGAAAAACCCCAGAGGAATGGTGAATCAGTCTACCAAGTGTTAGTGCTGTCCCAAAGAACCACAGAGGTGGTGGATAAATTTGGAAACCATCTGCCTGGTAAAAATAGTGTTCCCCTCCCTTCTGGTCCTGGCATTGCGCAACAGATGCTAGCCATGTTGTTCCACCAGTCAGGAAAATGCGCAATTGCTAAGGAGTTGTGTTCCTTTTGTGGGACAGGATTCTGTTTGTCCCACAAAAGCAGTTTGTATTTGGTATTCAGAGGCTAGCAAATGAAAATAAATCCTGTATTGTTTGGTACCAAACAAAGCCTTCCTGTAGAAGCTGCACGGTTAAGCTGAAGCAAATGCATGGATATTTTATTATTTTGCAGTGTGGTATCTGCTGTCAAATTACCTGCACTTGGCCAAATTCAGACTTCATTCAAAGACCATTGAAGCTGATAGCAGGTTTTCTTTTTCATAAGGCTTTGGTCTGCCGTAGACAAAAGGCTTTACAAAAGAAACATAAGAAGCTTATGAGCTAAAGCTGGGAAGTGATGCAGTAGACACGGCACCAGGTGTATTTGAGCATTTGTGGTTCACTGTGATTCACAGGGGTTCCCAGCAGTCACATTCCCTTGTGTTTACTTTATTGATGTTTAAAACTAAAGTAATTGTAGGTAACAACAAAGAGCTGCTTTTGCAATGGCAGCAGCTGATAAAATATGATGGCATTTTATTAAAAATTTAGTCATCAAGATTGTTTTCATTTGTTGTGTGAAATACATTAACTGAAATAAAAGCCGCAGTATCTCACAGGTTCAGGAACACAGTTGCACTTATTTTTGCAGGATTGGAGGGGGGTTGTGGTTTTTTTTGTTTGTTTTTTTTTTGGCTAATATTAACAAATGTTGGTGTATGGATGCCAGGAAAGTGATCTTGCTGCAGCGTATATATTGGTAGAAGGGTAGATGTTTCAACCTGCAGTGAGTGCATTGCAATGTGTGTACAAATAGTCAATGCCTCATGTCCTTTCGTCTCAAAGCATGAGTGCAATGTCAATTATTTTGGAAGAATGTGTGTTACTGTAGCTGGATGTCTGCCTTGACTTGATTAATAAGAGATCTTCCAGGAACACTCTTACTTGCGCCATACCTGTTCCATATGTGAAGACGGCTCTGTGGGTTTATAAGGTTCAGGATCTTATTTCAGGACACTGCGTTCAACATGAGGTTGAAAATCTGTCATTCAGCAGAGAAATTTCAAACAAATTAGGAAGTTATGAGACCACGTGGATTTTTCATCTCATTATTATGTGAAGGGAGAGACTGACTTTGAAAGAAATCCTGGAATGTGTTATTTTTCTTGTGAACTGGAAACAGTAGATTCTGCAGACTCTTAACGCAAAGATGTCTGTCTGCCATTGGTCATCCTATAAGCTTTCTGTATGTCTGAGTTGTAAACTGAATGTACACTAAGATGATTTTAATTCTTCATCATGACCTTAAAGTCAGCTTTTAGTCTGTGCAATAACAAAGATTATTGGTTACGCAGATGCAGTGGAACTAAGAGGAAGGAAAATCCCAAGCTATGTTAATGTGCTGTCTCTATAGATCTCCTTTACCATAGTGTCTGAATATCTGTAGAGACTGCACTTGCTTTGATTACAACAGTCTGAAAGCAGCAGTCCATACAGATGTTTTCTAAACTATAGTAACTGACCATGTTCTTTATTAAGGGACGCAGCAGCCCACCTTGGCTGTCAGATAAACAGATGGTAACTAGTTAAGCTGAAACAACTCTACATCTGCCCAAAGGCAAACATCTTGACTTGCAAAATGTGCAGAAACTCCCTCCTTGGAAACGTGAGTTTCATGAAAGCATAATATAAGAGAGGAAACCTCTGTACCATACCATCAAGAAACTGCTCTAAGTAGAGAGCCCATCCTGTTATGCCTTCTCATGTTTGGTACTGTCTGCAATTCATACACCTCCTTGGAGGCAAATGTCTTACAAAGTCACTTCATTAATCAAGGTGAACACATGGTTTTGTGTGCACACCAAAAATTTCACTGTTTAAGCATTTTCCACATAAACACCTTTTCCAGTGCAGAAATTCAAGATAGGCCTTTCTAGCAAAAAAAAAAAGAAAATATATTCTTTGCTTCTGCTAGTGCATTGTGAGAAAAAAAGCTTTGAAGGTAATCTGGGCAGGCAGCTTGCATTGGAGTTAAAAGGGAGGCCTCCAGATGAATTTAGCCTGTTGACTTAAAACCAGAGGTGCCTTGATTCCCTCATTATTTTAGCAAACCTAACTTTTGGGTCTGGCCTTTATAAGGCTGGATGACTTGGAGCAATTGCAGCAATTTTTCATCTGCTGTCTGTGGAAATAGAATTCTGTAAAAAGAGTTAGCTGAATTTGTTCTCAAGCGAGCTGTACAGAGCCAGTGCAGAAGTGACTGTGTGCATGCCCCTTACTGGTTTCTACAGTCTAACTTTTGCATTCAAAGATAACTACAAGAAGTTGACATGCTTGCAGGTGGCCTGAAGTAATCTGAACTTTACAGTTATGTGTAATCAGTGGTACAGACATGCCAAACCTCCAAACAACCACATGCACATGCACAAACGCACACATGCACACACACACTCTTGAGGCACTTTCAGCTCATGTCATCTCTGTGGCTGTTCCTCAGTCTGGAAGAGCTCCTAGGATCTCCTGTACCAAACACAGAGTCATCTCTGACTCCAGGATGTATTAAATGCAAAAAATAACCAGTGATGGGAAGAAATGTGTCCTATGTGGAACATGCAAATGGCCTCCTAGCTGGAACTGATGGAATATCTGTTTTCTCCCACCCAACAGTCTCATTTCCAGAAGACATCTGAATGAGGCAAAGTCACACTTGGACCAGTGCAGTGAAGGCTTGGGGTAACTCAGACAGAAAAACTGGAATTTCATGCCAAGTTAAACTTGGACAGTTTGTATCAGCAAATTGTTGACATAGCATTAGTAATTGCTTTTCAACATTTATTGCAGGTTTCTAAATGGATGAAAAATTACTCTAAGCCTTGTAAAATACTTTTACTATTAAAAATGCATTGCGCCAGAAACATTAAAGATCTTTTCTTGGTATATGGTAATATACTGTCGTAGCTCTGCAGATACTAGTTAATGCCCATTGTTCCTCCTTAGCAGCCACACAAAGAAAGGACACAGCTTGTAGGAGAAGGCACAAGGTTCTGGAAGGAAGGTGCTGACAGTCAAGTCAATGTCGCATAATCTTATGGGGGAGTTTCACTCTATGCAGCAATAACTTACTATGAAAGTTTGTCACGTTAGCTTTTCATTTACGTAAAAGGGAACAGCTGTTGGTATATTTCTCTGAAGGACCCCATAATGGAATTGCTGAAATATTTAAGGCATAATTGCACAAAACGCTATTTCAGGCCTTAATATTGATGTGTGTCTGTCACGGAAAATTCCAAGATGTTTCCCAAATGAAAAATGGGATGAAGATTTGTCAGGCTTGGGAAAGCAATTTTTGAAACAGCTCCATTTCTGTTTAGATTTCTGCTCCAGTGACAGATATTGTAGAAATCCCTTATGTCTAATAGTAATACTGGCTCTTGTCCATTTCTTTCTAGCCATGAAATTTTCTGCATCTTAGCTGTAATTTCCATGACTTCTATAAGCTACTAGTGTTTCTCAGACTTACTTAGCATATAATCACTTAAATGCCATGCTGTTCTTCCCCATGCTTTTTACATTAAAATAGGAGTAAAGTAAACTAGAAATAAACAAGCCGGTCTCTTGTTACTAGAGGGAAAAGACTGTGCGGCAAATGAGAATGTTAAATCAGTGAGAAACCTCATTTCTCAAAATGCAATATGTGGAACTCATGCCCGTGATAGAGCCATTTATTGTTCAAACTCCCTTTCATTGAGGCAAAATCGCATTATACGGTAATCTGTGTGCCATCGGAATATATTGCTGGGAGTAATGGCATGTGTATCACTATGTGTATTATACCATCAGTGTTTTGGGTCACTCTGTGCTGTTCTGCCCCCTTCTGACAAAAAAAAAAAAAAATTGATACAATATGCCAGCATGCCAGACTGAATTGTGTTCTGTATGTGACCCCCAAAGGAAAGAAGGTCATGGGCCTGTTCAAGCCTCATTTCTGCACATTTTAATGAGATTCTGAAAAGGATGGGGAGGAGGGAAAGACCATTTGTCACTTTGGAAACAAAAGAAGAGGCAGCAGAAACAGAATATGAATGCAAATGAGACGTTTTTCCACTTGGGACAAGCTGATTTCCATATTAACTATTTTTTTCTATATTTGTCCAAATGTATTTTCTTTGCTATTTTGTATTTAGAAGCCAAATGATAATAAGTCCAATTTGCACATTTTCTAAAGAAACACTGAGGATGAACCTACATAGATTAATTATGTTGCACGGCAATTTTAGTGGTTATACCTTTAAACAAAGCTGAAATCAACCAGACCTCATGACCTGTGCTCAGTGTGTGCTTTGTCTCTTACTTTGTCATTGCACAGTGAAGAAAGGCAGATAAGGTAGGAAGAAAATATAAAAGTATTTATACAAATCCTTTCTTTGACACTGAAATTATGCACAGCACTTTTTCAGGATGTAGATAATACATATTTTTCATATAAAGAACTTAAAGAATAAGGAAATCTAAAGATGTTGATACAGTTTCAACGCCTTTGTAAAGCCAAGGTGCCAATGCATCTTCCTGAACTGCTCTGAGGAGTTTCTGAACATTCTGATGGTGTTTGGTCTCATCTTGGTTGATTCCAGGTGGAAATATTTTACCATTACATGACCATGTAGGAATTCATCTGGTAGGAGAGCACCCAGGGGAGCAGGTAACAATTGTCTTCATTAATGACCTGGCAATGGGGCAGAGTGCACCTTCAACAAGTTTGCAGATGGTACAGAACTGGCAGGAGTAGCTGCCACCTCTGCTCTTCAGAGGACCTCAACAGGCTGGAGAAATGGGCCAACAGGAACATCATTAAATGCAACAAAAGGAAATGCCAATTCCTGCACCTGGGGAGGAACAACCCCATGCACCAGTACATGCTAGGGGCCACCCAGCTTTTTAGAAAACGACCTGAGCATCCTGGTAGACACTAAGGTGACCATGAGTCAGTAGTGCACCCTTCTAGCCAGGAAGGCCAACAGCCTCCTGGTCTGCATTAGGCAGAGCATGGCTGTCAGATCCAGGGAGGAAACCTTTCCTCTTTACTCATCTCTGGTGAGGTCACATCTGGTATGCTGTGTCCTGTTCTGGGATCTCCAGACCAAAAAAGACACGGACTAACTGAAGCATGCCCAGAGATTGCCATGAAGGTGATTAAGGATTTGGAGTATCTTTTATATAAGAAGAGCCTGAGGGAGCTGGGTCTTTCAGCCCGGGGAAGAGAAGACTACGGAGGATATCTTATCCATGTATATGTAAATACCCAATGGGAGGGAGTAAAGAAGTTGGAGCCAGACACTTCTCTGTGGCATCCAGTGACAGGATGAGAGGCAACAAGCACAAATTAAAGTACGAGAAAATCCATTTAAACAGAAGAAAAAAATGTTTTACTGTGAGGGTGGTTAAACACTAGAACAGATTGCCTAGAGAAGTTGTGGGGTCTCTGTCCCTGGTGAGATTCAAACCCAGACTGGATGTGGTCTTGGGCAAGCTGCTCTAGCTGACCAGTCCCTGGGCAGGTCTTTTGACTAGATGATCCCCAGACACGTCTTCCAACGCCAGCAGTTCTGTGAGCAATTATGTGACCAGTTTTGCCACCCTTGAGAAGCCCTGTCTCGGTCCTGATCAGGTCCTAACAGGGTACTCCCTGCCAGTCAAGGGTATGGTTTTACCACCTCTTTCCCAATCCTTCTTGGTGTAGTGCTCACCAAGTGCCTAGCAAACCCTAGCAATGCCAGAGTGGATGTAGTTTTGTCATCCAAGCAAGACTTACGGTTGGCTGGTTAACTGGGACCTACATATTGAATGCTGATTCGTTCATCCCTTGTTAAAAACTGTTTTCTTTTTAAACCAATTTTAAGTCTGGCCCGTGCTCTCCAGAGCAGGTGGAGGAGGGATCAGACCTCATCAGACGGTTCATGGCGTTCAGTAGTATGACCCAGACCTGTCCCACTCTTGGAAATCAGAGGTGGAAATAGAAGCATTAAGATTAATATTTATCACTTGGTTTCCCCCTTCCCTGCTGTTAGTTCTTGTGAGTCCCCATAATACCACAGCTTGCGTAGTCATTCACAACCCTCCCCATTTCCCCTGGTACCTTCTCCTCTTATTGTTTTCACCTTTTCCCAATCATAAATGATAATGTAAGGAATTATAGAACTATATGAACAGACAGATCTTCTTCTCAGTCATGCAAATATTGTCATTGTTTTCTTTCCCCTTCAGCTCCTAGATCTGTGGATTTTTCCTCATCCTTAGCAATTAAAACATCTTTCCTGAGGCAAACAAAAGGAAAATAATACAATAATAAAATGAGAACGCTTGCATCTGCCTGATGTTATCTTGACAGCAGATGATGACAGATACATTAAACAATAAAAGACCTTCATTTTAATACAGATTTGGAGGAGAGGAGGCAATTCAAAGGAGAAAAAACAATCTCTCTGCTCACCGCGGTTTGATAATAATTATAGAAAAATTAATTACTTGCCCTTCTCAGGAGCTGAGTAATTATACCACTTAGATCTTCTGAGTTCCCTATGTTTATTTATTGCTAAATTAATTAAATACAGATGGTTTATGACTTTGTTACCTTAGTGCAGTCACACTAAAAAAATCCTACTGGCACATAAATGAAGCATCTGAAAATCTTGGATGGATGAGAGTGTTGTGGTATTCACCACTAACCATTGCTATCTAAGATCCCCTCTGTCTACCTAGATTACACACTTCAGGCTAACAGTGGGGAAAAAAATCTGTCTGTCTTCCTTTTACTCAGTGCTACAACTACTTTCATAGCATCAGTGTTGTAAAGCAATCTGAGACAACTCCAGCGCTGCAATGACTTCTGGCACTAACTTTCCAGCCGGGGTTAAACCGTGACGCTATGTTACTCATTGATATTACAAGAAATAGTGCAGGAACTACACGACTGTGACACCACCAAAAGAAAAGTGACTTGACTGTGGTGGATGCACAGCACTGTTGTGCAAGGAGATTCTGGTATGAATAAAAACCAGGGCCAAAGCAGCCAAGTTTTTCAGGTGCTTTAGGCAGTGTTAGCTGTAATGAGTTAGAGAAGATATTGTAAAGGCAGGATAGACAGCAGAAGGCATCGAAGACTCAGACATAAGCTGCAGTCTGCTTTGTTTTCCGAGAAAGGTGACACCCACAGATATTAGAAAAGAAAACATTACTGCAAACATGAACGGGGCATAAGATCCATTAATATCCTCCTTTTTTTTCACAGTACAAAATTGTCTTTGTTACCAAAACATGGCAAAACTATGTTTAAAAAGCTAAGGATGCTGATCAGTTCCTGCCTGGCAATTACTGTGTCTCAATTTTCCTTTTCGTGAGGAACAGCTATATGGCCTGTGTTTTATCTCTTCCCTGTTCATTTACAAAGTATCTTTTTCAAATTTAATAGGCAATTGCAGTAGTCGGACATTTCGAGAGCGACCGCCTCCACCATTTTGAGAAGGGCTGTTTAATAGATTTCTCGCAGAAGCCATTGATCAGGTGGGGATTTGTGCTGAGGCAGCATCTCTATTTCATAAAAATGGAGCAAGTTCTTCTGGGTATCTTAACAGCAAGTATGCTCAGCCAGGCTTTAATTAACTCTGATAAGCTCTCTAGCAAGCTACAAGGTTTTTTTAAATCTGCATCTGAGGGGCTCAGAAGATTATGTTCTTTGCTAATAACAGGTATTAACACACAGTTAGGGGAGTGCAGTGCTTTTCTGTTTTCAATTTTCAGACTACTGCTGTAATTACAAAAGCTCAGGCACACTGCGATAGCCATGTACAGTGCTCTCACGAAAGCAGAGACAACTAAAAAAGCAAAGTCTGCCCTTTTTTCTTCCCCTGTCAGGGTAGGGAGCCACACTGGAGTGACACTTGGTAAAGAGTTTCCAGCTCTTGAGTCTCACAGTTCACACAGGCTGGGTACTCACATATCTCTATGGTTGACATCAGTGGTTTTATAAGTGCATTATCATATAATTTTGGTATCAGTGTGCAAGTGTTTTGCATACAGTAGAGCTCAACTGAGATTGCTTCAGAAGCTGAATGATGAGGCCCTCAAAAGCTAGGGAATGGCATGCTTAGGGTTGGCTGTTAGCACCAGCAAGGTGGCTCTGATAACCACAGCTCATGGACAGTCTCTGGGAGTACTTTGACACAGGCACTGGTACAGCAGGAAGGATTGGGTCTCAGACACTATCCTTTCCAGACCTCCGCCTGTAATCCTACCATCCTCTGATGAGGGCATTGTCTGAGCGCAGTAATGGAGCATCCCTTTTGGGTTTTTTGGCAGAATCACCACATGGAGTCTATCCTCTGCTGTCTTGTCAGTCATGCCAATCAATGCCTTGTCTTTATACCCCCACAGCCTCGATGGTCTCTGTGGCACTGTCATAACATCCTTATATCTATTCACTGTTTGTTGTCACCTTTGGACTCCAGAGGCAGTCCTTCAATGACTGATTTATTTGCCTCTGGAATTAGACGCTGCTCTTGTGTCAGATGTGGTAAACTTTTTATCCCTTTGTGCTTTTACTGTCCATCTTTCTCTTGTTGTCTGGATTGCTAATCTTTTCTATTAACAGGTTTATATTCACACAAAAAGTTGTATCTTATTCTGCTCTCTGAGGACAGAGAAGCTGCTAGCCTGTGTCCATGTGTCTCATGCATCAATACCTGAGTGCATGCAGACTTTCAGATGCTGAATCTTTCAAAGCCTGAAAGTTTCTACTGGCAATAAAACATATCTTTGATTTCTGTTTCATTTTTCTAGGATCCAGCCTTCCTGAATTCTTTCGGTGATTAATATGGCAATGGTCTTATTTTGTCAACTGCATCAGTTAGGTCTCTTAATTTCTTTCAGAATTTTACCCTGATTTTAATTGTTTTTCCTACAAACTAATAAAAAATCATAAATTAATACTGTTTATAAAATAACTTACATTGGGCTGTCTTCTATAGTATGGGCATTCATCTAAGAAAAGGGTAAAGTTTGTTCAGAAGAAGCTCTTTTTTTGTCATTTAATATGTCGGCATCTTAATTTGCTGAAGACACCCAACCCAATTAAAACCATTCTGCATCACTAAGCCCCTAAGAATACTGCCAAAAGGCATCATTTTCTCTCCAAAAGGGATTCAAGAGTAATGGTTCCTGGGGAGGAAAATTGTAAAGCAATGGGTTAGAATTTGTAACTGATAATTACTTCTATTCCTCTAGTTTTGTCCAGCAGAAATTTATCCAGAGGCTACCACTAAAGTGTATTGCAAATTTACATTTAGTGACACTGACTCTCACTGCAGGAGAAGCTGACTAGGGAATAGTTATGTAAAAAAGAGCAACAATTAAGAATTCATTATACTTCTACAATCACGTACACTGTGAATTTACCATGATAACGCAAAATAAAAATTGGTGGTATTTTGGGTTGTCTGGATCACCCAAGGGGAAATGGATTCTTCCCTTAAAAAAGAAATCACAGATGGACCTCCTTGATTAAACCGTTTACTACTTTTAACAAAAGCTTGAATTCACTGGATGTTTTGCTGGATATTTTTCATCTTTTTGCTTCATTTTTTTGAATGCAAAATCTATCTCTATTTTTTTCCATCTATTGATATAGGAGAAGTTACCATGCCCTATAGAAGACTTTAAGCAAATTCAGGCACTGCTATCTATACAGTATCTGTCCTGAGCATATTTA
>VZSZ01004635.1:0-28754 GCA_013398815.1 Ibidorhyncha struthersii
CCCACAGTTGCTGAGCTACTATGCCCAGGCGCCTCTCTGGCAAGCCCAGTTACATGCCCATTACCCTTTCTTCTATCACTGCACTCCCTAATAGAGTCCCTCCTCATCTTTCCTGTATGTACTGGAATGCTGCTATAAGGTCTCCCCGGACCCTTCTTGTGTCCAGGCTAAACAACCCCAATTCTCTCAGCCTGTCTTCACAGGAGAGGTGCTCCAGCCCTCTGATCATCTTTGTGGCCCTCCTCTGGACTAGCTCCAATAAGTTACAAATAATTCCGGTCCAAATAATTCAGGAAGGATTTAAAGCATCAAACAGAGGTTTACATACTCGTAGTTCTGTTACAAACCCTACTCCAACAGCTGAATTATTAGTAGCAGTGCAGCACTGGGGACTGAGAACTTGTATTCCATTTTTCATCTGAACTGTTAATAAACACATTTAATATGTGTATTTTTACAGAGAATTTGCAGGAAAAAAACCACTTGATTACTGATGCAATTTTGTTAATGATACTGTTGGGTCAAAAAATTTTTTTGAAGAAAATAAACATTTTCTTCACAGAGGAGGGAGTCAGCTAAATGAGATAGCAGAAAGAGCTTACCTTTGTGCTGATAATGCTGCCCAAATTTTGAAGAATTCAGCAGCATTTGCAGTAGTTACAAATCCAGAGAGTTGCACTACACCACCTCTTCTGCAACTTAAGCAAAAGTCTTAGCCTCCCCTTTCCCTCTTTGCACCCCACCCTTCCCTGCTACATGTCACAGCAGATGCTAACCACATGCAAAATCAAGAATTCCTAGAGAAATCGTGCTAGGAACAAGTAAATAGGAAAAGGGGCTGTGAGAAAGCAGGGGCATTAGACTACAGTACATGCAAATCATTCATAGGCCTAGCAGTGGGGAGAAAGAGCACCTTTTTAACCCCTGGGTTAAGAAATCTGTCTTGGAATCACTGGGATCAATAAATATAAGAAAACACTGCATTATATGTGCAGAGAAACTTTGTTTTGGCTTTTGTGAGGTCTTTTTAATGTTCATCTAACTTTACTTTGGTAATCAAACACAGGAGGTTCAAACAGTTTTTCACCAGGCATGTCAAGCTTCCCTTGTGTTCATTTCTTATGAACAATTTTTAATTAGAGAAAGTTCAATAATTAATTTAGTGGGAGATACCCAGGTTATTTCAAAGTCCTTAGAGGGACTATGCGATCATTAATTCTCTGTAACTTTCGTCTTCATATTTACTCTGGAAAGAAAACAATAGTCTTCATAACAAACTTCAAAGGGAAAGGAAATCAACCACTTTTCCTGTCCATTGTTAAGAAAGTAGAAACATATGACTCAAACGATAATCTTTTCTTGCTACAATTTGATATTAAAAACACATTCTGTTAACTAATGTAAGATTGTGAAGTGCTAGAATAATTTGTATCAGGGGTTGTGGCGGTTCGGTTACTGAAGTACTGTGAGAAAAAAGTAGTTCATTCACTTGGATTTTAGGGCATTATTTTTGCTTTGGTTATTGTTAAAATTTATTAGCCTTCCCTCATTGAACTGTGATAACATCATTATTTGTGAGACTTAGAATTTATAAGCTGTTCTGGAGGAGACGTTTATTGCCTTATAGGCTGCAAACTATAGTGGAGCTATATCATATCTGAGTTTTCTATGACTGCTTATGGCCAGATTCTAGTATCAATGGCAACATCATAAATGTGAAGAAATGTTACTATCTTTATGCTAATTCTGAGTGTGAAGCTGTTTTAGGACTGAGCTGAATTCCAGCCTAGGTTGTACACGCAGTTGTCATTGAGTGAGGAACACACAGACCATTTTCTCCTTCATCATTGGATTTTGAAATTAATAATATGGGTTTCAGATGCCAATTGATTGATTTCATTTCCAAACCTTCCATGTCCTGCAGGTGCTTTTCAATGAATATCATTCATTAGATACTTCTATCAGTTGCATATACAAAAAGAGATAGAAAATCTGTGTCATGTGAAGACACAGAGGGATAGTTACTGATTGACTATTTAACATAATGGTAACTTCTAAACATATGTTTGAACAAACTGTAATAAAGCTGATGTCTGCCTTCTATTGTATTTTTTTTCTACTGATCTTTTGTAGGTTTAGGATTGTGTCCCACTCTGATTAATTGGACTAGCAAAAGGAAACTATCTTCTAGATGTAGTAAAGTTGCCACTTCCAAAATTATTTTTCTATTTATATATAATTTGCCAAATTCTGTTAAAATAAACTAAGAAAAACATGTAAGACAACCTTAGAATTGCACATAATGCTCAATCTGGGCCATAAGTAATGAGTGGGTTTTTTTCTATATTTTAAATTCTCTTCTTTATCCATAAAGAAATATCTAAGCCTATTCCTAACCCTGCTCAGATTCCTGTTAGAGTCTGAACTAGAGCACTTAATTTACAGAGTATTCATAAATGTCAGTGCCTTGAACAGAAGTTGTCAGCAAATTGCACAAAGCCTTAGAAAAACACCCACTAAAGTTCCACACTTAAAAAAAAAAAAAAAACAACAACAAAACCAGGTTTCATGAACTGTTGTTGGCAAGTGAGAGCTCCATATTGACAAAATCACAATCAAGCATCATGCAAACAATCATTGCATTCCCATGTTCACAATCGAAGAAATTACAAAGTAATAACAACATTATCAGCAGTGCTGTTAGAAAGCTTCATCACCATTATATACAGTCAGATTATAATAGCTTCACTATTATAAAAGAGACTGTAGGAGAGCAAGGCAGCAGGCGCATGTGCCCTGTGCTTGGAGAAGAGAGCACAAGTCCCTTATTCTCCCTGAACTGAATGGGGACCAGGCTTTTGCAATCACCATCACGAACTTGCACATATCCAGCAGTTTTGATCAATGTTCACTCTCTCCAATTGCTAGATGGCCACTTCAAATATTCCAGGACCTCAAGAGAAGCTCAGTTGGAAAGATGTCCCTGCAATGTCACAAATCCACCAGTTGCCAGGGCCACCAACTAGTTTTAGGCAGCAAATTTGTGTGCTCCTGGTGGGAGTACAGTGCAGGAACAATATTGCTCTTTGCTTTTCTACCAGTTTGCAAAAGAGAATAAAAAGGGACTGCACTTTTCTCTGTTTTTTTCCCCAGAATCACACTGGTTCATGGCAGTGTTTCTTCTACTTAATTCCTCCTGCAGGTCTTTAATCCAAATTAAAGAAGCAATGTTTTCCTCGTAGTATTTTAATAGTGCAAAATGGGTTCCTTACATATCCCTCTGGACTTCCTGGAAATGAAGCAGACATTAATACAGAAAGATTAATTGAAGCATTACTTCTGGCACCATTACAAGTTCTTGAGCTCTTTATTGATTTGATTTTGGCAGTGACACCTAGCTTTCCTTGCAAGTGATGATGTAGAGCCTGGTGAGAGAATAAGAAAGATCACGTTATTACAAGAACAAGGAGCTACTGAGGTGAATGTACATATGGCACATACACTCTCTTAAATCTTCGCACATAAGAGAGATCTGTCAGTGTTGTTATCATTCACCGAGGCTGCTCAGAAAAGTTTTCAATAGAAAATTACTTTTCATTGAAAGCTAAATATCTCATGGAGTTGTGTCTATTTTGGCAGCCTTTCTCACTGAAGGTTTTGTGAGGTCCTGGTAAATCCACTGGTTGAGGAAATGATGAAATTAAAACCAAACCGCTCTGAGCAAAACCTAGATATTTGCAAAATTATGGTTTTTTGAAAGCTTTAACATTTTCTCCAAAGTAGAATGAAAAAATAATTTTAAATATCACAAAATCGTACTTCTGGTTTCTGTTAACCATCTCTGTTATTCACATAGCTGTTGAATAGGATCATCCTGCAGTCCTGTGTTAACTGCTAGTTTTCAGATGCGAAAGTAAGGATTAGTACAGTATTATTATTATTAATAAATGATAATTATAAAATATATTAGTATTCTATATCAAACACTCAAGAACAAAAAAAATGTCAGGAAGAAGAGAGGGGAGAAATAGGACATTTATCTAAAGGAACAGAACAGCTGCATCAGACTGAGGCAGATACTGCACCTGAACTAAAGACTAATGCAGTCCAATTCAAGATTTAAAAATGAAGCCAGTGAAATGGAAAAGCTCTAGAGGTGTTTGGAATTTAATGATGCAGCACTGCAGTAAAGCCCGAATTAAATACTCAGTTCTCATTGCAAAAACACGTTAAAACTAAAGTACTACAGGATGAGACTGTCTCATGCTGCTTGGTGCATTACTCCTCCTGAGTCTTTTTTTTTTTTTTCCACTGCCAAGGAGTGACAAGATATTGGGTTTTTTCCTCATACTGCTAACTTAATTTTTTTCTTAGGAAAAAGGCAAAGGATAGAGTTCTGAGTGAACTGAAAATATGAAATAGATGTAGAAACTTTGATGCAAACAGTGAGTAAACTTGAATATAGAAGAATGTGTCAAATTACTTGCTGTAACTCCCTGAAATCATGGACAGCAAAAAAACACCAAACCCAAAACAAAACCACACTACTGAAAAACCAAACAATCCACAGTTTATCAAGCTCCTGTTTGCAATATTTTCTTTAACTGTCAAGATTATGATTTTTACAGAGTCCTTTTAATTACTGTAGTTCCATGCAGAAATACTTTATTTCCTTTTAGCCACCTAATTTAGAGGTAAGGTAGTTTGAAAACTAAAGATTCATGATTATTCTTTTTTGAAAGCAGCTAATCTTATAATTTTTACACAAAAAATCCAGATCATAAAGTACCTTAAGGATGTAATTCATGATCTCCTCATGAAAAGAAATGCTTACAGCCAACAACATTAATAATTTTCTATCAACTGTTGCAAACATTAAATATTTAAAGTTATTTTTCCCTTCATGCAAGAAATACTCATGGAAAAATGGAAATTCCCAAAAAGGATTAAAATAAAGCCTTATTACATTTCAAATTATTTGAGTAACAACAATATCTTTATAGCACCAGTCTCTCAAGATATCCTAAAATACAGCAAGTTTACTGTTCTATCTCAGGTATTTCACCACATGTTCTTTAGTAATGTAGTGTCTCAAGACAATAGTACCAACTCAAACAAATCAAGAAGACAGAACAATGAACTTGTCTTGTACAATTTAGGGAACAAAAAAAAAATGTTAAAAATAGAAATAAATATTCTAAATATAAAATATACTTCACAAAACTTGAGAAAAAAAGTCTTTTACAATGATTAATAAGATTCTTTGCATATAGTATATAATTGTTTATAACAAATCACTCATTAAAAGTTATTACATAACAACCTTATTCTATAGATATCTCATACTTTATTTTTGTATAGAATAAAGATGAACATATCATAGATAGGAATGATAAGATTTGTTCAGTGCCATACTCATTGCTCCTTTGAAAATCTCAGCTGAAACAATTGTGCTCACACAATCACTGAGTTTGAGCTATACATTAACATTGATATAAGAATCATTTAAGTCATTTAAATGAGTGGACTGCAGCCACACAGATATATAAACCCAGTATTTCTATCTTCCTCACCTCTTTCAATAAAAAGCTAATTATGGTTAAACTACTACCACCAAAGATTTCATATATCATGCTTACAGGGATCCAGATCTCCTTGCATGCTGAGAGTGGTCTGTGCCCATGCTGTTCCCTACTCACTGCAACAGCTTAATAGAGTTTGCCATCTACAGCTTCACCCTTACTTCTTGCCACTGAAAGAAAATCCTTTTAAAGTCTTACAACAGCCATAATACCAGATATAAAATATTATTTTTTTATCCATTAGGATAAAAAATACTGGTTGTGAACCACCAGCTACTCAGTAATTTCAGGACAGAAGTTCTGTTGACTAATACCCTGTATCAAGTATTGAAAAGAGCTAGCAATTATTACCTTATTTTTTCATCTTGATTATGTTATGAAGTCTTTCTTTAATGCCTAATACAAATTTTATTTGCAGCTTAATAAATATTAATCTTCAACAGATTCATTCAGTTTTATGTTCCTGAGGGCTTTTTCACTAACAGTTGAAATAAATTTTAACTGGTGGGTTTTCTTTTCTTTTTAGATTCAATCTATATTATAAATTTGATGTACTGATATGATTGGCTTATAACTGTGATACTCTGCATCATTATTTAGTAACCTAAATATAATGAACAAAGCAGTTTCAGTCAATGGAAGTTCTGCCAGGTTCACTTCAATTGTGCGGTGCTTTTAGGACAGAGCCCTGAGGTTTCAAAGTGGAAAAAATTATTATGTTGTTTTAAACCATCGGCCACTATACTCATGCAAATGAGTACAGGAATAAAGAATTAATATGCCCCTGTTGTACTTTACTGTACAGCTTTCTCTGATTTTTATTTCCTTCCTTCCTTCCTTCCTTCCTTCCTTCCTTCCTTCCTTCCTTCCTTCCTTCCTTCCTNTCTCTCTCTCTTGTTTTTTTCTCTTGTCTGGAGCTGACCAATAGCTTATAGTTTATACCCTTAGAATTCTCTCCTTTTGTGAATCATTTTGTATCATGTAAGTGAAAAGACTTATATGAAATTGTGTTTATGGTTGCAGGTTCTGCTGTTTAATCTCTGAAACCTTTTAATTCCCTAATAATCTTAGCTTCATTTCTTTCAGAGATGTCTCATTCAGGGACAGGGTTTTTGTTCTTCAGACAATAATTACCCTGTGATATACTTAGGATGAAACCTTTTAATGTGAAAATGGATCTCAGACCAGGAAAAACAGCTACTCTAGAAACAGCAGGTTTCCCAATGAATTGAGTTGGTTCTTTCTTCCTGGATGAACTTTGACCTGTTGAAGGTGTTACAAACTGCTGTCATTTGTAACCATATTTTAAGTGCTAAAAGTGGTTCTGTGTGAAGAATAATGCTAAGAAATTTCTAATACAAAAACTTCTATATCTTACAGAAATCTAGAAATAAGGTTCTACCATAGGTAGTATTTGTGATATTATTTATAGTTCTTCAGTTAATGTTGATAGGTTTTGGACATTAATATTTGAAAATTGGGAAAGTTAAGATATTTTTCTTGAGGAATATGCAGAAAAGGATGATAAAAATAATATGATTTGTTTTATAGATTTTCAGGCACTCTTTTTCCAGAGAGAGTTTACTCAAGAAATAGTTGCTGAGTAGCATCTCCATCAGAAAGCATTTTTATATCGAGTAGGCTGGTAGAAAGAGTTCCAAACAAATCTTCACAAGAAGAAATATTTCTGTAGAGAGTGCAACCACAGACAGTCATAGAAAATTAAGAACTTTTTGACAGTTGAATCACAATACCTATCAAGAGCCTACGGAGGTTTTAGGCAGTAATGTATTATATGAATCATGGCTTAACACTCACATGAAAATTGAGCACAGTGTCCCCTGTAGGAGGTGAACTAATGAAATGTTTCAAAAACTTTCCTTGTAGTGGCAGCAGATGATCTGTAGACTGCTATAAGCTGTCCTATATCTGTGGTTGGTAGTAACCTGTTATAAATCTTTTGTATTAAATGAGTAATTTCTGATTCAAATGTTAAGCAGAAACAGGTCAATTTCTGTTTTGATTTCAGTTTACCTATTAAAATTAAACTAATACTGGTTTCCCATGTAGGGATGTTGTTTCACTGTGACATTTACATGGCAATCTGTTTCTATCCAAGCCTTATTTAGATTTGATAAAAATACAGTGCATAATTGCCAGTGTTGTTGCCTCTCCAACTGCCTGGACAGCCTATAGGAGAAGGCAGATACTCTATTGTAGGCATGGAGATACCTACAGATCAGACAGGATACTGAGAAAGTAAATTGATCCTGGGAAGACATAATGCAAGAGATCAAAGCAATGGAGAATCAAGCTCTTCTCATCAAGCAAGGCTTAAAACATACAGGTATTTTAAAAACACTGTTAATTTTTCTTTGTTTGAACAAACACTAAATATATCTAACAGGAACGCATTATTGATCTGGAAAACCCAGCTGAATTTAGTTTCTGTCCTATGTGTGATCAAGAAGTTTTGATTTCAGAAGAATTACTCTTGGTTTTATATCAGCTCAGAAATGGTGTATAGCTCTTCTCCTTTGAACAGCCTAAAATTATATATATAATTCCAGACTGCCCCTATCTATAAAGATAGAATTTCATTGGCAAGGAAATAAGGATGGTGAATTCAGGATTGGAAAGGGGAGGGGTAGGAGATTTGTTCTCACCAGCTGGCCACAGAGAAAAGTTGTTTTCTTGGGAACTTGAAAAAAATCTCCATTTGACAGCAGAGCTGTGTGGTCAGAAAATAAACAGTGCTGCTAACAGGAGCTGTCACCATATTTAAGGCTGACAAGTAGCAATTAATGCGGATTCTTTCAAGCAAGACTTGCAGGCTCAAATGGTGCTTAGTGATTCATAGAGGAAGAAGGAAGTGAGAGAGTCTCTCTCTTTGAATTTGAATTTACTCCCTGCGGAAGTCTGAAAGTCACAGTGTACAGGTCTCACAGCCTTCAGTGGCAATGAAGAAGTGACTCTGTGTATTTGCTCAAATTGCAGGAGGCTTTGAATACAAGAGCATTCACAATTACTAGAGGTGAAACAAATACATTTTTACTCTCTTACACGCCTTCAGATCTGAGGGTAATTTAGAACCTCATGGAAACTTTGTGCTCTGGCTTATTCCTTGGTATTCATAGTCCTCGTATTCAGATCACTGCAGAGTTTTATAAGTTAAAAATGTGTTCGTCTTAAGAATGACTGACTGAGAAAAAGTTGACATGGATGATAATGTTTGAAAAGTACTAATTTAATACCTTCCATTTAGCTCAAGTGCCAACTACCTGGAGAAATATCTTTTAATAACAATAAGATGTAAGGTGTAACATGTAAAGTATAAGATACAGGATGTGATAAATATACATATTTAATGTATGAGAACCATACATCTTCTATCTTATGTAATTTGCAAATTATGTAATTCTGAAATTTTTAGATGGAGGTACACTGTGTAAGGCTGTGACTCATTGTGTTCAAACAATCTGTCATGCTGTAGAAATGTTTATAAGCTTTGTAAGCACAATCCAAAAGACCAAAAACATCTTTATTACTGGTTGCAGTGTTGATCCTTTCAACATATGGATACTGTAATTTATAACAATCTAGAAACCAAGGGAGAAATATATTTTATATAACAGATGGGCTTTACATTCTTGATACACAAATGTATGTGTCACATAAGTGGTTAAAACATAGTCCCACAGATGTCAGGGAAGGTAACAGCTGAGCTCTGCCCAGATTCTTATTTAGCACTTGTCAAGCTACAGCTATTCCAAGTGTAAATTCTTATCCATTCTCATAATAGTTAAAACCTATGCAAATGCACTTCTTCACCACACAGTTCAACTAGATGAAAAGTGCTCAGGCATGTCCTGCCAATTAGATTCTTTGAACTTTCACCAATCTGTAAGATGAAAAGCATGTCTTGTAAGGAAGTTCTGAATGGGCTATGGAGTTATTTTACATGATTCACCCTTCACTTTGCTCAGACACACATCTCCTATCACAAAATATTTTCACACTGAATTGTAATACATTACAGTAAATAACAGCGATGTCTGTACTATCTGTAGGCTGTGTGTTAGTTGACAGTAAGATTTAAGGAATGGTGACCAGTCTTATGGCAAAGTGACCTACTGGTGAATTATAGTTTGATTTAGCAAACACAGATAATACCAAATCTTTGTTCTCTGTACTGAAGTCAGATAGTATATTTCCTGATTTTAAACTCTTTGGGGGACAACTAATTCTTTATTACCAATTTAAAACGGAGTTGGACAGTACAAAACAAACACAAATTAAAATAACACCTTCCACCCCTCTACACCTTCCTCTTCTTCCCAGGCTCAGCTTCACTCTTTAATTCCCAGCTCCTATATCTCCTTCCTACCAGAAATGAGGAATGGGAGGCTGCAGTCAGACCATAACAGTTCCCCTCTGCAGCCCTTTCCTCCCAGTTTTCCCCTGCTCCAGCCTACATTCTCTCCATGGGCTGCAGTCCTTCAGGGTAAACCCGTTCTGGTGTAGGGTCCTCTACACAGGCTGCAGGGTGGATATCTGCCCCACTGTGGTCTTTCCATGGGCTGCAGGGGAATCTCTGCTCCAGTTCCTGGAGCACCTCCTACCCCTCCTTCTTCTCTCACCTGGGTGTCACAGAGCTGTTTCTCACACTTCCTTCCTCACTCCCAGTTTATTTTCAAAATAGTAATATGGTAGAGTTTCATTAACAAATGAAGTAATTGTTCTGTGTGGTACAGATTAGATATTTCACTGATATAATAATTAATTCCATTTAAGATCCTGTCCTAATTAACATAAAGTACATATGAACTAAGACAAAGATGTTGGATATGTTGAACAAAGAGCTTACTCTTCTCCAAAACCAGTATCTTCTCAGAGAGCCAAGGACATTATAGCATACGAGAAAATTTTAATATAAAAATTAAGGTTCAGCCAAGGACAGAAATAGTTTTTTGATTAGTTGTGAGCCTCCAAGTTAAAAAAAAAATCAACAAACAAACAGTAATCAGAGAGATATATTAGTATAAATTGCATATACTTAGCATAATAACAAAAACAACAGGCATCTGAACCTCAGAATCAGGCTTAAAAAGCATGAGACTACGTTGTAAATCTGAGGACGTGGGAGTTTCAGCCACAGATATCAGTTGTACTTAAAGCAAGAATGTCATTGTGAAGATTTTTTATCTGCACAGAAATGGGAGATGCTACATATCAGAAACTGATGGCTTTGGCAACTTGGGAAATTTCAAATTTTTCTTTTAGCCTGAGCCTCATACGGAACACGCAATCTGGAAGGCCATTCCCCTATATATTCCCATTATATTACCAATTATTTGTAGCCAAGCTGGAGGACTAGATTTTTTTGTGGGAGTATAGTGAAGACTCACTTAATGACAGCTTTCCAAGACCTGGACTTTAAAACATAAATCAGGTATCATCAGACTTACAGTAAAATGTCTGATTTGGCAAAACATTAGTACTTCCTAAATGAGTTAAGTTCAGCCTGCCTGCTAACAGGGAGAATATAGATTTGCTACAGAGAAATTAAAAACAAACAAAACCCCAACCAACCAAAAAAAAAAAAAAACACACCAGAAAACAGCCAATGAAAACGGTGATTTGTTTTATTTCTATGATCTGTTTGGCAAAATGTTAACTCATTCCCTTAAATAAACAGCAACTAAAAGTCACTCTCCCTCAAGCCACAAATTAGACAAAGCATTGCATTAATAAATCACTCCTGATCATTCTTGATAATAGACTTTTTCCATGGAGTCCACTTCACCTAGTGTTCAAAGTGCAGCTCCTTGCTCTCAAATTAATGCATTTAATAAAGTTTAATGAAACATTTGTAAACTTAATGAATCACTCTGGAAAAGAAAACAAAGGTAAGCCAATCTCCTGTTAAATGGAAACTAGACCATCACACTAGTTACTAGTTGTACTGGAATATCTGATATTGCGCTAAGCTTTTAGTATGTCCTTTGAGGTTAATAAGGGTAGACCAGGATATCACAGAAAATCCTGTTGCAGTAAATAATTTATTTTTTTTATTAACATCTCCAAAAGCTTCAGTAGGATATAGGTATTTACATTCTTAGTGATTTTATAGACAAGTAGGGAGTGTAACTCTGCAATAAGGTATTGCTATTGGCAGTACTGGGTCACAAACTTTGCATTGAGTTTGCAAAGCTTTAGCACTGATCCTTATCAGGCTTTCTCTGAACTTTTCTTGACTTGCTGGTAGTAGCTTTGATTTCATTCAATTTAGCTGCAACTTTTTTTTTTTTCCCCCAGTGACTAGGTGGCTATGGCTAATTTGTTTATATTTTGCTTATTTTTCTATGGTTCAACCAGAGCTTTTATATACATAGTATTAACAAGTAGTTATTTTGTGTAGCAGAACACTAGCATAATGATATATTGTGGAGGACTGCAGACTCAGTATGACAGCAGAAGCCTTCAGATGTGGGGACACAGGCTACAGCACAGCACAGGATAATAAGAGTTAGGGCACAGGCCTGGTACTGGACAATTCACCTATAGTGAATTAAAAAAATTAAGACCTGGAGATGGACAAAATTATTTTAGAGAAAACAAAGAGAGCAAACCCCAGATATCTAACTGTCATGGTTTAACCCCAGCTGGCAACTAGGACCACGCAGCCACTTGCTCACTTCTCCCCCTCCCCCTAGAGTGGGATGGGGAGAAGAATCAGAAAAAATAAGGAAAACTCGTGGGCTGAGATAAAGACAGTTTAATAAGTAAAGCAAAAGTTGTGCATGCAAGCAAAGCAAGGAATTCATTCACTACTTCCCACAGGCAGACAGGTGTTCAGCTATCTCCAGGAAAGCAGGGCTCCATCATGCGCAATGGTTCCTTGGGAAGACAAAATGCCATCATACCGAACATCCTCCCTTTCCTGCTTCTTCTCCCAACTTTATATACTGAGTATGATGTCTCATGGCATGGAATATTCCTTTGGTCATCTGGAGTCAGCTGTCCTGGCTGTGTCTCCTCCTAACTTTTTGTGCACTCCCAGCGTACTCACTGGTGGGGCAGGGCGAGAAGCAGAAAAGGCCTTGACTTCTTAGCAACAGCCAAAACCATCAGTGTGCCATGAACAACACTCCCATCCCAAATCCAAAACACAGCACCCCACCAGCTGCTAGAAAGAAAGTCAACTCCATCCCAGCCAAAACCAAGACACTACCCTTCGCAAATTGCACCATATGCAGTGAATTCATGCATAGTATGAACTTTCACACCAGTTAAAGAAGAGCAAGGTGTATAAGCTTGTTAGAAAACATTTGAAAACACCAAACATGGCCCTGGGGTGGTGGTGGTGGAAAATCATATCCTATTCCTCCCAGCAGAGGAACTGAGATGCTGATAACTTGGTCTACCTCCCTCCACAAACATTTGCCTGAAGCCACAGAAGTTTAGCTATTATTATTGTTGGGTTTGGGTTTTTTTTCTGTGTAGTAGTATTCTGCTCTTTACTTTGTGTTTATTCTAATAATTTCATCTGAACAAATATTAATTCTTTGATATAAAATTCTTTGATTTAAAACCTGTTAAGGTTTTAAATATGTTGATAGCAAATTCTTGGCTTTTCATATAATGTGTGTTTTATTGTTGTCTATAACAAGATTTTGAATGTTAACAGAAGCAACTAATGATTGTTTCCTTGCTCTTGTTTCCTTGTCCTTTCCCATGGAGATGTCTGAGCAATGACATATTTCTTTTTCTGGAGAAGTCATACTTATAGCAAATTTTTTTTTCTGGTGGGAGGAGAAAGAAGATAAATTTCTGTCTTCCTGTATGTTTTTGTGTGTGTGCCTTTATATCAAGGCCTTCTATACATATACACAAAGATGGAGTGCTGTGTCTTCAGAAGACAGATTCAAACTGCTGTGGTTTAGAGCATAAAATAGTAAGCTTTTCTGCCAACTCGGATTCCTTGGGAAAGCTCCACTGACACAAATGATTCTATATAAAAGTTCTCTAATGTACTTCACTGGGCCAAAGGAACAGGTTTTGTGGAGTTACAGGCTGTGTATTACAAGGTTTTAAAAGTCAATGCAATAGGTTGTCTGTAAAAGCAGAAAAAGATCAAAAGCTCCTTTTGGTTATGAGGCTGAATATCTACCCTTTTTCTAGGGATAAGTGAGAGGGAGCTCACCCATCAGTATCGTGAAAAGATTTTAGATCCATATTGTCATCCAAGCTGTAGATTAGGCAGATCTTAAAATACGAGATATTGTTAAACAATATTGTAGCTGTTTTGATCCACTGTTGCACACACTTCTTCTGACTTCTCTGCAGTCCAGGATTGAAACCAATAATTTATATGCACAAATTGTGGAAAATGAGTCTTTCTACTGGCCCCTAAATTCTTGATAAAGTAATACATATGGCCTCTGGACTGCAGATTGATTGTTTAGTAAATGGATAGATAGAAGAGAATGATATTGTTTGAGAAAGCCATCTGATCTTTTTTTTTTTTTTTTGATCCAAAGAAAAAATTATGGATTTCATTGGGATAATTGCATTTTTATTTTGGTTTGCTTTTTGGGGGTCTTTGGTATTTAGGACTGTTGAAGAAGATCTGCACACTAAGTGGCTACTTCAAGCAGGATTTGCTTTATCTTTGTCTCCTTATGTTAAGACTTCGTGTGTATCCGTCTTCAACTGCCCACACTTAAGCTTTCAATTCATTCCATTCACCTAGCATACTTTGACCAAGATTTAAGGAAAGCTGTCTGTTAGAGATCAAAGGCATCATCTGAGGACTCATACGTTCTGGTCATGTGTGCCACAATGATTTCACAATTTTTCAAATATTTTCTCAGATTACAGACCACTGCATTCTTTCCCTCAGCTCTGAAATTTTCTTGGGATATGGGTATTTCCATGATGTTCACACACTCGCTCTCTCTTCTTGTCCAGAAGCAGTAAGGTCTTTACACATGGCCCTAATGAAACTGTGGTCTGGGGGAAGATGCCCACCTATAGCAAATACAGATTCCTGATTTTAGCAGCTGCTCCTGCTCATACAGGGAAAGGACAAGATACTTTCTTCTGTAGAATTTCATGATTTCCCAGGAGAACATTCTATACACTAGGAAAAATGTATTGCCAACCTATCCTTTTTCTTCATATGTATTCTTCATATTGGCAGTACCCTACACACAACAGTACTTTTTCAGAGTTCCTTCTACAAAACCTTCCTGATTTTTCTCTACAGAACTTCTGCACTTTCTCAATGTGTTTTACAATTGATTGTCCCTTGTGAAATGTATCTGAAGCTAGTGAATCACAGAGTTTGAATTAGAAGGTCTTGTTCTGGGTTTCTTGTGTTCACAATATGAGTGCACTACCATGATAATTTGTAATGATACATCACAGGAGAATCCGATACTGACAGTACAAGCCAGATAAATTCATAAACTCTATTTCCAGTTTAAAATTAGTTTTAAGAATATTTTTGAGCATTTCTAATATTGGACCAATTCATCTTGTAGTGTGGTCAGAAATGCAGTAGCAGAAGTACTGTGTACGGCTGAGGCTGTAAGATTTAATTCTTTTAGACTTATAGAAACACAGAAAATCCCAGGCTGGGATCTCTGGAAGGGGTGTCTGCAAATCATCTAGTACCACCTTCTTTTGATACCAAGGCCAGCTTATCCAGGACCCTGCTAAGGCAAGGGTTGATTCCATCACTTACCCGGGCAATCCATTATAATGTTTATTGTTGTCACAATCAAGATTTTTTTCCTTATATCTATACGGAATTTCCCCTGAATCAAATTGCACTCATCACTTCTTTTCCTTTCATCCTGCATACTGGTAGACAGAACAGGTCCATGTCTTTCTTCTACTGAGTACTCTGAGGGGCTCTGAGCAACCTGATCTATTTGAAGATGTCCCTGCTCATTGCAAAGGAGGTTGGACTAGATGACCTGTAAAGATCCCTTCCAACCCAAAGTATTCTGTGATTCTATAATTCTGTGGCTCCAGAGCTGGATGCAGTACTCAAGGTGGGGTCTCACCAGCACAGAGTAGAGGGGGAGAGTCACCTCCCTTGACCTGCTGGCTATGCTTCTTTTTATATAGCCCAGGATACAGATGGGTTTCTAGGCTGCAAGCACATATTGCCACATCATGTTGACCTTCTCATCCACCAACATCCCCAAGTCCTTCTCTGCAGGACTGCTCTTGATCTCTTCATCCCCCAGCCAGCAGTTGCCCCAGCCCAGGTGCAGAACCTTGTACTTGGCTTTGTTGAACCTCATGAAGTTCACATGGGCCCACTTCTCAAGCCTGTCCAGGTTCCTCTGGATGGCATCCTGTCCTTCAGGTGTGTCAGTCACACCCCTCAGCTTGGTGCCATCTGCAAACTTGTTGAGGGTGCACTCAACCCCACTGTCTGTGTCATTGATGAAGATATTAAACTGTAGTGGTCCCAATATGGACCCCTGAGGGACACCACTCATCACTGATCTCCATCTGGACATTGAGTCATTGACCACTATGCCCTGGATGCGACCATCCAACCAATTCCTTATCCACCAAACAGTCCACCCATCAAATCCACATCTTTCCAATTTCAAGAGAGGGATGTTGTGGGGGACTGTGTCAAAGGCCTTACAGAAGTGTAGATAGATGGCATCTGTAGCTCTTCTGTTGTCCACTGGTGTAGTCACTCCATCATAGAAGGTCACGAGATTGGTCAGGCAAGACTTGCCCTTGGTGAAGCCATCCATGCTGGCTGTCTCGAATCACCTCCCTGTCCTCCATGTGCCTTAGCATAGCTTTTAGGAGTGTCTGTTCCATGATCTTTCCAAGCACCAAGATGAGGCTGACAGGTCAGTAGTTCCCAGGGTGCTCCTTTCTACCCTTTTTAAAAACGGGTGTTATGTTTCCCTTTTTATGGTCACCGGGGATGTCACCTGAGTGCCATGACTTTTCAAATATCATGGAGAGTGGCTTGGCAACTACATCAGCCAACCACCTTGGGACTCTGTGATATGTCTCTTCAAGTCCCATAGAATTCTGTATGTTCAGGTTCTTCAGGTGATCACAAACACGATCTTCTCTTACAGTGGGAGGGACTTTGCTCCCCCAGTCCCTCTCTTAATGTCCATCCACTCAAGAGGCATGGGAGGAGAGATTGCCAGTGAAGATTGAGGCAAAAAAGTTACTGGGTACATCAGCCTTCTCCTCACCCCGTTTTTACCAGTTTGCCAGCCATGTTCACCAGGGGGTGTGTGCTTGCTTTGACCTTCCTTTTCTTGCTGACCTATTTATACTAACCACTTTTATTCTTTGCATCCCTTGCCAAGCCACACCTTGACCTTCCTGATCTCACCCCTACACAGTCGAGCAGTGTCCCTATACTCTTCCCAGGATACTTGTTCCTGGTTCCACTGCCTGTGCATTTCCTTCTTGTCCTTTAGTTTGACCAGTGGTCTCAGACATGCTGGTCTCCTGCCATTCTTTCCTGATTTCTTACACCTGGGGATCAAGAGCTCTTGCACTCTATGGAAAGCATCCTTAAAGATCTGCCAGTTCTGCCCTGCTCCCTAGTCCCTGAGGGCAGTTTACCAGGGGGTCCTATTGACTAATTTCTTGAACAGCTGGAATTTTGCTTTCTTAAAATTCAGGGTCCTGACTTTACTTTTTCCCTGACCCATATGCCTCAGAACTCTGAACTCCACCAGTGCATGATCACTTGGCAGCCCAGGCTGCCTCCAATCTTGACATCATTGGCTTACTTGGCGATCAGGTCCAATATTGCATCCTCTCTGGCAGGGCTGTCTATTACCTGGCTTAAGAAATTATCCTCAATGCACTCCAGGAGTCTCCTGGATTGCCTAAAGCTCACTGTACTACTATTTCAGCAGATGACAGGGTGGTTGAAGTCCCCAAGCAGTATCAGAGCCTGTGAGTGAGATGCCTCCTGTAGCTGGGGTAAGAAGGCTTTGTCAATAGGCTCCACATGATCAGGCAGCCTGTAGTAAACATCGACCACAAGGTTCATTTTATTGCCTCGGTCTCTAATTCTTACTCATAAGCTTTCAACCTGCTTATGGCTATTCTTCAGAGATAGGTCTTCACAATCTGTCAATTTCTTGATGTAAGAGCGACCACTCCACCCCTCCTTCCTCATCTGTCCCTTCTGAACAGTCAGTAGTCATCGACAGCTGCACACAGCCATGGGATTCGTCTCAACAAGCTTCAGTAATGGCAACTAGAAAAGGAACTAATTCATTTCTCTCCACTTTCCATTGTTAGGACCCCATGTCTCATCTCCATCTTTTGTTTTCCCAAATGAGGGGACAGCAGCTATCTTGGTGCTGTGGATGCCAACCTTTGAAGGTCTCTTGTCTTAAGAATCATTGTCTTCCCCCTGCCTGAGCCTTGCTTTTTTTTTGTTTATCTTTTTGTTTATCCTATTCTGCACCCAGAGGCCTCAGCTCTTGTCCTTTCAGCATCACTGCTAGCATCCTATCAATTTCCTGCTCATCTTCCCATATGAACAGTAATGTACTGACCTCTTCCTGCAGTCCCTTCACGTGGCAGCTCAGTGAGACCACACCTCCCACAGAGAAGTGATTGAAGGCACACCTCCCACAGACAAGGGTTCCCCCATCTCAGCTCCTGGGAGATCACCAGGCACTTGCTGCAGCCCATCACCTAAATGACTTAACCACATCTCCCCTCAGCAGCTCTGTCTGGGTCAATGCCTATTATATACTAAAAATAGACCAGGGGGTTGCTACAGGAGCAGCATCCTGTGTTGTGTCACCACCGTCTGGAATGATCACCAGTTTTCCTACCAGAACACCAGCACAGACCTCACTATCTCAAAGCAGCTCAAGCAGCATCCTGGGACATTCTGCTCCCCAACTCAAACTGTCATGCAAACTGCTATGTCTCTGTTGGCAGCCCCTATTTGCAGCACTCCAGGTCACTGTGCTCCCTAAATTAAATACTAATTAGAAGCCAGGCACAGGTGCTTTCTCCCACCAGCAGGCCCTTTCTTGCAAGATTATGAACCCCTCAAAGACCTCCCAAGAAAGTTCAATTACCTGGTGAGTGTCATTGCTGCTTTCCTAGCAAGTGAAAGCTGGGCACAGGTGCTTTCCACTGTATCTAATTGATTGTATCTGAAGTCTTGCATAGTCGTATAGTGTAGCTTTTCATTGTGAATTTGTCATAATTTTTTAAGGAGAAAGAAGATTTCATTCTTACCCCAGCGATAAAGCTGAGGGGGCGTCATTCATAGCATTTTGCTTATTCTCTAGTTGCCTCCTGCCTGCTAGCAGAGACATCGGAGAAGCAGATATCCAGGACCTGATACTTATTTGAGCATTTTCAGGCTCAAGTTTTGGAGTAACATCCAAAATTGTTTTAGCAGAAAAGTTTTTCATTACTGTGAATGTGCAATAAGCTCTTGAATAGGATCAAGTGGGGCTGTAGCAACGTAGCTTGCACATCTGGACACTTCATCCCATGTTTTACAAGAAGAGGCCTCATTTGCAGTTGGCTAGGCAAGGTATAAAAAGTGCCTATGGACAGTTTTATCCAGGTCTAACAGGCTTTTTTTCACGTCATTAAGTTTATCTTCATGTTTCCTGACTTGGACAAACATCACTTGAAGCATGCGTAGTTCGATTAGTGATTTATGAGGCAGGCTGAGCTCCCTGAGTTTAATTTGATTTAGGGAAATTTCCCAGAATTGACCAGGAGAAATTCAATTATAAATTCAAACATCATGTTTCATAAGAAGATTTTACATTATCTTCTAATGTTTTAAAAATATTTCCTTAAGGTTTGATTTTACAGTGGTCTTCACATTAAGCTACATAGCACCTTGCTGAATTTCAGTGCATTTACTAAGGAAGTTTTGTGCATGATTATGCAATGGCTAAATGTGGCCCTTAATGACTTCCAATTGCAGGAAAACAGGGTGATCAGGCCCAGTCAACATGGGTTTGTGAAAGGCAGGTCATGCTTGACAAACCTGATCTCTTTCTACGATAAGGTGACCCACTTAGTGGATGAGGGAAAAGCTGTGGATGTCATCTACCTGGATTTTAGTAAAGCTTTTGACACATTTTCCCACAGCATTCTCCTGGAGAAACTGGCTGCTCATGGCCTGGACAGGTGTACTCTTCACCTGGTAAAAAACTGGCTGGACAGCCATGCCCACAGAGTGGTGGTGAATGGAATTAAATCCAGTTGGCGTGCGGTCACAAGTGGTGTTCCCAGGGCTCAGTGCTGGGGCCAGTTCTCTTTAACATCTTTATCAATGACCTGGACGAGGGGATTGAGTGCACCCTCAGTAAATTTGCAGATGACACCAAGCTAGGCGGGCATGTTGATATCCTTGAGGGGAGGATGGCTCTACAGAGGGACCTGGACAGGCTGAACTGATGGGCCAAGGCCAATGGTATGAGGTTCAACAAGGTCAAGTGCCAGGTCCTGCACTTGTGTCATGACAACCCCATGCAGCACTACAGGCTTGGGGCGGAGTGGGTCGAAAGCTGCCCGGCAGAGAAGGACCTGGGGGTGTTGGTGGACAGCCAGCTGAATATGAGCCAGCAGTGTGCCCAGTTGGCCAAGAAGGCCAACGGCATCCTAGCCTGTATCAGGAATAGTGTGGCAAGCAGGACTCGGGAACTGATCATCCCTCTGTACCCCACCTCGAGGACTGCATTCAGTTCTGGGTCCCTCACTACAAGAAAGACATTGAGGTGCTGGAGCATGTCCAGAGGAGGGCAACAAAACTGGTGAGGGGTCTGAGGGACAAATCTTATGAGGAATGACTGAGGGAACTGGGGCTGTGTAGCCTGGAGAAGAGGAGGCTGAGGGGAGACCTTATCACTCTCTACAAGTACCTGAAAGGAGATTGTACAGAGATGGGGACTGACCTCTTCTCCCTAGTAACAAGTGATAGGACAAGAGGAAATGGGTTCAAGTTAAGCTGGGCAAGGCTTAGATTGGATATTAGGAAAAAAATTTCACTGAAAGCACTATCCAACATTGGAATAGGTTGCCCAGGGAGGTGATGGATTCGCCATCCCTGGAGGTGTTTAAAAAAAGGGTAGACGTGGTACTTGGGGATATGGTTTAGAAGTTTTTGTCAGGTTAGGTTAATGGTTGGCCTTGATAATCTTAAAGGTCCCTTCCAACCTCAACAATTCTATGACTCTATGTTTCTATGATTCTATGACTTCTTACTTTGATGACTGCTTCTTTTTTGCTTTTTTCCCCCTGGTGTATTACTTATATTGTAGAATTTCCTAGGAAATGGCCCTAGTCTCAACAGAGTTGGCATAAATAACAGTCTTAGGACTTCTGCCCGTTTTTGTGCATGGCTTGATTATTCACACTATCCAACTTTATACACCTAATCTAGGTTAAGAGCATGGGATCTTTGGACAGTTGATGGACAAGTGCAGGTTATTGAGATGTCTGAATTTCCCTTCAGAGCTTTATTGCAAATAGAAGAAGCCTGCCCTTCTATCTTAAAACACTAATTTTAGATGCCTTAAGTTTTACAAGATGAATGCCTCCATGTAAGTATAGGTGGCTTCAGCAACCTGAAATGTGTTACGTTATATCAGTATGACAAAGAGCTTGCTTACAAATGAACTTCATCTTCACCTGAATTGCTCATTCCTAGAGTGCTTAGGTGTAAATGACATTTATTAACCCTAAAGTCAAACTTGCAGGAGGATTACCACTCAGTGTATCGGAGCACTTTATATAATAGTTTTTCCCAACTTTATCAAAGACACCAAAATTTGCCTCTTAAACGAAAAGGTAACTAGGCAAGTTCAATAAGGGGGTATATGTGCATAATCCAGCTACTTCAATCCCATAAAAAATATCAAATATATCTGAGATGAACTGAAGTGATAAGAGTTACTCCAATTTATTCTAAGAGAATATAACAGGGATTACATTGCTTTTTCTGATGAAGGAAAAAAATTGTCATCATTATATTCCATTTAACCTAAAACTTATTAGAAATAACACTGATATTTCAATAGAAGTCAGTTGCATTTGTTCATTTTGCTCTCTTAAACTGTTAAAGCTGAGAAATAATACATGAAAATAAATGCTTGGTAGTTTTCCATGTTTATAACTAAATTCTGATTGGCTAAGGACTTTAATGTTTTAATGTTTAAACATTTAGATCCACATCCTAAGAATAAAATATTCTATGGCTTTGACTATTCTACAGTTTCTGTTAAAATCTTGAGTCACTCTTTTTACCTACAAGTCCTGTGTTCAACACACACAAAATTGTATCAAAGTTACTACTTTGGGGGGAAAAAAAAAGAATCCCACAGCATTTATTTTTAATAACTGTTCAGCTACAAAATTTTATTGATATCCTTCTATGTTCCCTCTAGAGGATGTAATGCACAAAAGCATTGCCACGGAACATATAAAATTACAAATGAAATTTATTGTAAAAAGTAGAATGTCTTCTAGACTGATGTCAGTATTTATTTCATTCATAAACCAAAACTGCAGGTATAATATATTCATTGTCAGCAAGTTCATGTGTGTAAATTGCCATCTAACAGTATTGACTGATATAAGACAGATATTGAAAAGACAATTCAAATTTACTTTTCCAAACATAAACTGTTCCACAAAAGCACTGTAAAAACTCCTTCAAAGTTTTCTGTTGTGCTTCACATTTATGGTTAACTACATAATTTGGTTGTGTCATAATCCACTGTGTTTGGCAATTTGGCATTAAACGCCTGCAATGCAGATTGAATCCTCACCACTTCACTGGTAGACAGTTTGAGTCTATGACGGAGCAAGCAAGAGAAGAGGTCTAGACGACGTTGACCAGGTGGAGAGAGTTTATTTACACGATCCCGTATCTCTAACAACTGCAAAAGTGCTGAGTCCTGTGAACCCTGAGTGTAGGGGTAGTCCAGCTGCAAAATCAAGTCACGAATTGCTTCTGGGTCAAAGTGCATGCTGTAGCCAAACACTTGGATGTTATTGATTTTCATGTAGCCCAGATTTCTTGAGGGATCAATAAATTCCAGGGGCTCATAGTAGATACTCTCATTGCCATTTGGACCATTTGACTTTATTCGACTCCTCAAATAAATGTGTACAGTTTCAAAAAATGTCTTCCACTTGTTGCCCAGTGTCAGCGTCCAGTTATAACACTGAAGAGGTAAGTCCAGTTTAGTCCGTTCCCAGTCTGGGAAATTATTTTCATTCACAGGCAAAAACCAGCTCTCAGAGTGGCTGCCCCCAAAAGGGTTGACGTAAACAGCAAGAACAGGCTCTAAGGTGCTGTTTTTCGTTAGGCAAATTTGAAGAGAGAGGCCCAGTATCATATGGACCAGGCTAGACTTGTACTTGTTACTCTTAAGAGTAAGGAGCATCCGCTTGCGCCAGGAAGGATCAAACCAGCTGTTGAGACGCATGTCATTGCTGATGAAAATGGCATGGACCTCAATTCTCCGATCTGTCTTCTGCAATAAATACTTCATTTCCAGGTCCTGAAGGTCAGTCTCAAACCCAATATAGTGCTCTGTCGATTCTGCCACTTCAGGCTTGCAAAGCCCTTGGCTTAGCATGTAGCCAGCATTGCAGGTCCCACAGCGTGTGCGATTGTCAGGAGCACAGCTCAAGCACGCAGAGCCATCTCCAACAGTGCAGGGAAGGAACCCATGGCAGGCAACCTGGTCATTAGGGCAGGTACATGTGTGAGTCTCTTCAGAGAAGCTTCCCAGGAGGCCATTTTCATTGCAGTAGAGAAAGGACTGGATGCGGTTGAGCCAATAGTTGGAAGATCTGCAATGTTAAAATAATTTATTTTAACACAAAGAGTGACTGCACACAATAAATACAACCTTGTTATTTTTTATTGGAAAGAGAAAAATAAATCTGATTTTAGTAGCAGATTAAAGCACTAAATTCAGATGAAAGCATAAATACATGTATAAATTGCTTTTTAACAATGCAAAATCACAAATCCTTATAAACTCACAGACACAACAGGAACATTTAATTCATGTATTTGCTCTCTCTGTATCTCTGTCAAAGAAGCCTGACAGACGTTTTTCTGTAATTTTCTTCAGATTAACATCGTGAAATCCTATGCAGTTGAGATTATTATTTCTCATACTGTTTGATCAGGGAGGTGCTCTGTATGTATCTAAGTGTGTATAACTCTGTACCATTTCTCTATTTCGTTATGATGGGTTTTGTAAGCTTGCAAGCTTTCTTTTTACTGGCTGGAGCTGCCTTGATTCATAAACAGTGAGCCAAAATGCTTTCCTGGAATAGCAAATAGGACTCTGCACCCCACTAAAATTGGTTCAGTCAATTCTTCAGACAACTTCCAGCACAACAACATCCCTACAGGAAGCCATGCATGAGCATGCTGTGTTTACTTTTCATCTTTGATGATGAAATTAAAAGATCACTTTAATGTCCTTCTTATAATCTCATTTTGGTTTCACTAGAAATATCAGTTAATGTCCTGCACCACACTGGGAAAACAGATACTGAAACCAACAGTTTAGGCTGATGAGGCACAGTCGCTAGAAGAAAGGCCATGGGAAAAACAGAGTTGAAATAGTCAAGAGAAAAATTGTCTTCTTTCTTTCTCTGTATTTTTCAGTTCTTATGCACAGATTTAATCACTTATTTTGGCTGCTGCAGAGTCAGATTTATCGTTGCCACAGGAATTATCACAGAATCACAGAATAGTCAGGGTTGGAAGGGACCTCTGGAGATCATCTAGTCCAACCCCCCTCCCAGAGCAGGGTCACCTACAACAGGTTGCACAGGACAGCGTCCAGGCGGGTTTTGAATGTCTCCAGAGTGGGAGACTCCACAACCTCTCTGGGCAGCCTGTTCCAGTGCTCCACCACCCTCAAAGTAAAGAAGTGCCTCCTCATGTTAAGATGGAACTTCCTATGTTCAAGTTTGTGCCCATTACCCCTCGTCCTATCAATGGGCACCACTGAAAAAAGACTGCTCCCATCCCCCTGGCATCCTCCCTTCAAGTATTTGAAAGCATTAACAAGATCCCCCCTCAATCTTCTTTTCTCCAGACTAAAGAGACCCAAATCCCTCAGCCTCTCCTCATATGAAAGATGTTCCAATCCCCTAATCATCTTTGTAGCCCTTTGCTGGACCCTCTCCAGCAGATCCCTGTCCTTCTTGAACTGGGGAGCCCAGAACTGGACGCAGTATTCCAGATGCGGCCTCACCAGGGCAGAGTAGAGGGGGAGGATGACCTCCCTCGACCTGCTGGCCACACTCCTTTTGATGCACCCCAGGATGCCATTGGCCCTCTTGGCCGCCAGGGCACATTGCTGGCTCATGGTCATCCGGTTGTCCACCAGGACTCCCAGGTCCCTTTCCACAGAGCTGCTCTCCAGGAGGTCGGCCCCCAACCTGTACTGATGCATGGGGTTATTCCTCCCCAGATGCAGTACCCTACATTTACCCTTGTTGAATTTCATTAAGTTCCTCTCCTCCCAACTCTCCAGCCTATCCAGGTCACGCTGTAAAGCAGCACAGCCTTCTGGCGTATCAGCCACTCCTCCCAGTTTAGTGTCATCAGCAAACTTGTTGATGGTACACTCTATCCCTTCGTCCAGATCATTCCCTTTTCATTGTGTGGTTTCAAAGAGAAAATGCAAGAGCCTTATTTACTGTTGACTTACTTTTTAAGTCATACCTGAATTTGTCTCAAGATTGAATAGTTCAGAAATCTTAAATTTTTTCTTGCTTTTTTTTTCTGACTATAAAATAAATGCTGAAATGAAAAATCTCAGAGTCTGATTCTTTAGAAACATGAAGATAAAAATCAGTAGAACTACATCATTTTATACTCTGGTGACTTTGTTTCATTGGTTTCTTTCTTTCTCTTTTTTTTGGTTGAGGCCAGGAATCTTGGTTGTTTTGGGCTGGTTTTTTTTATGTACATATAGTCTATTAGCATTTTCTACAAGTGTAAGTAAATATAATAACATCTATGACATGAATACTTAAGCACCATTCTTCCTTGTCCTTATTTGAAAGGCAGCATTAAGCAAAAAAATTTTGGGAAATTTATTCCTTCATTTCCTGATTAAAAATCATAATATCCATTCTACATGCAAGGTCAATGTCACAATATAAAATTGACTCCAAAAAATGAGTAGAACAAAGCTATTGCTCTCCCAGGTTCCTGTGTACTTTGTCTGGGTTGTTTTGACAGTAATCTATACCTACTGAGCTTTCCCTGGTAGCTCACGGGAACTGCAGTTCAGGTGTGTTATGACCTTGTTTTCCATTATGGGATGAACTTTGCAGCCATGCTATGTATCACATGGTCTGTCTTATTGCTACCAGCCCTATAATGCATCACAGCAATCAAAACAGAAAAGATCCTTGTCTAAAGGAGTGAAAATAACATTTCAAAGCTCTCTTGTTACAGCTTTTACCTAACTCTTTATGGTTTTCTGTGCTTATTTAAGAACTGATAATGAGTTCCAAAAGCTGCTGGATGTAAGATATAAAAGTCTGGGGTTTTTACTTTCCTTTAGATCTTTGGGTTATGCCATTTGCTTCACAATAGCCTTTATAAAGTTGTTACCTTATTTGATTTGTTATCCTGGACAGATAACTGGGTAGATTTTAAGAATACGTCATTTGCTTTTTAATCTCCAAATTTTCTGCTTGTACTGTCACTACCAGTTGGTACCACATGACTACTGTATCAAGGTTAAGTGTGTTCACAGCTGATATTGATCAGGTTTTTAAATGTAAAATTTAGCATCCTCTTCCACTTCTCTTGCAAACAGAAGTCCATGCCTTTGAAAAGTTTTCTGATATATAGGAGTACATTTCCAGAAAACGTCATTTTGCATAGACAAACTCTGAGCTTACAGCTCTGGTTTTGAATTAATCTCAGTAAAGGTTGAAGACATTTGAAGTCTTACTGTAAAGATTTGCCATGTATCACAGTGTGTCAACCATAGAGATTAATTCTGTTTGTCTCACTCACACAAAACATCAACCATGCTATGTAGATTGTAGCACCTAAGGATAAGTTAGCATTATACATTCTAGTCACAAGTAATCTAACTGTGCCTGAGCTCCAAAGTCGGAGGCCCACATGACTACGTTAGTTTTTCAGCAGAGATTAGTAGCCTGAATTTGGCTTTTTGCTAGTATGGACAAGAAATTTCTGTATGGCTTGGAGGCTAAGCATTTATCGTGGTTTGGAGCTCAGGCAGTTTTAAACTACACACCAGCTATGAATTTTTCTGAGCCTAATTTTACATACTATCTGATAGATTTTAATGAGTGAATTTTTGAATATTGCTTTATTGAGGTGTATTGGGTGTCACTGGCAAGGTTTTGACAGGTGTGGGGGTGGGGTGGGTGGGCACAGGAGTACCCTCTGTGAGGAGCCAGGGGCTGTCACATACCAGAAGCAGCTGGTTCCAGCCAGGTGTCCTTATCTTCACCCACAAGCTTTTTTATCTTATTTCCTCCTCATCTTCTGTTGAAGATGGTGAGAGTGGCTGGATGGGTGGGCATCTGGCAACCAGCCTAGGTTAACCAACTTCATAAGGTAAGGGAGATTATTTGCAGCTTGAAGTCAAACCCATTTCATCTACCCTTTCTTCCTCTTAGATCTAGCAGATAGGATTACGAGGGTTTTATATATTGTATTACTACTTATTATTCTGCTTATTATTTGCACTGAAATAAGTCAAAGAATGTTCTGCACATTAATTTTTTCATATAGAAGAATTTTGGGGGAAAGAAGGGGATTACTCCTCCTGTGGATACACCCAAGCATGGTTAGATGGGACAAGTGTCTGGAATGCAGGGTGCACCAGGCAAAGAAAGGAAGGGAGACTCTGGCCTTGCTGCAGATTGACGAAGAGAAAGGAGTCAGGAAAGCAGGGAATGAATTCTCTTGGTCCATGAATGTGATGGAAAGAGGGAGACCTGGTGAGGAAGATGGAACTATTGGAAGTGGAGAACTTTTTATTGTTGGAATAAGCCTCTAAAAAACAGCAAAATTAATTTACTGGCAAGGGTTGATTTGGTTTGGGTTACTAACTTCTCCAGCCACACAGTCTTTAAAACATTTCTTTTTTTTCCTTATTAACACTTTAATCTGCTGTTTCCATCATTATGAGAAACAAAATCTTTAATGTCACTTCTTTGTTCTTTTTATTTTTAATGAGCATACCTTCCTTCTTTTTTTGTTAAGGGATAGAAGTAGTAGTCTAAAAGTCTTCATGAAATTACATAGCTACACAATTGAGTAAGTTTCCATTCTAATACTTAGTTATCAGTTTATAACTTAGTATTTAGCTTATTAAACAACTATATCTTTGATCATTAGCAGTTGCAAAACCAAGAACTTTAGAGGGAAGGAGGTTTTCTCCTTATTCCAAATAAAGTTCAAACCAATAACCTTCTAATACTTTTTAACTTATTTTGATTTTTTTTAAACCTGATTTTAACCAGAGAGATTTCAAGAAGTTCTACTTATATTTGTTCGTCTTTGATCAGTTTACAAACATAAATTCCATATTAAAAAATAAAATCAGCTGCCTTACTAGACTGCTTTTTTTTAAAGATGCCATTAAGGAATACTGTTACTTTGTGTAAATTTATTGCTTTTACTCAAGTAAATTAAGTTAATTAAGTGAAAGTACATAAAATGTCAGAAATACTTATTTTATTTAAGCCACTTATCCTTAAATAAAGGATAAATCCACACTGGAATGTCATTCTGAACGCTTACTTTTTCTCTTAGAAATAAAAGATCATTTAAAATTTTAGACTCTGCTGTCAAGGGGAAAGGCTTGGTTAGAAGCAGATTCCTCCTGCAGGTCAACACCTGGCTGAACAGCTGTTGCAGTCAGATAGGTAGGGCTTAGAATTTTACAGCTACTGGATCCTCTTTGAGGATAGATGGCAGCTGGGGAGAGATAGGATCAAACAGAAAGTAACTGGTGACATCTTAGGCAACAGACCCTGTGAGAAGGGCTTCAAGAAATGTTAGCTTGGGGCTGGAGTCAAAATGGGGACTGGTGTCCTGGTTTGAGGTAAAACAGGACCAATTTTGTT